>JAAEAF010003350.1:0-91291 GCA_011037195.1 Triatoma infestans | reverse complement strand
AGAGTTACAGAGACATTTTCTGGTAGCCTGCTTCATTTTGTGGTCATCGACCGGTTTCGGGCGTTCGCCCATCTTCAGGATGCGTTTTTCAGACAGTGTGACAACACAGACTTGCACAGAGCAAAGTTAGTTTACACACTGTAAACTAACTAGAATGTGAACTAATTGGAGACACTGGAGTGTGTAAACTAACTTTGCTCTGTGCAAGTCTGTGTTGTCACACTGTCTGAAAAACGCATTCTGAAGATGGGCGAACGCCCGAAACCGGCGATGACCACAAAATGAAGCAGGCTACCACGGAAAATGTCTCTGATGAACCAACTCTGCGGAACCAACCACCACAACAAATAAAAAAGAATTACCTTGTAAATTGGTACTTCCGGTTAAGGAATTTTGACAGATAGCCTACTGTCGGATCCCATGTTGATACCTAAGAGGAATACCTAGTTTGAACTTTCTACGGTGTGTTGTTTTTTGAGCTTTGCTGTTCATATATATATCTATCCAAGGTGTCCTAAGGTATATGGATAACGACTTTTTCTCGGAAACTACGATAGCTAGAAAAAAACTAAAAATACGTGTCCCCGTAGTTTTTTATTAGAACACCAAATATAATTTGCAAATTTGTTTTGGTGTTTCCAGAAGCGATATACAGGCACCAACTTCATTTTTTCAAATGGGGAGGTGTGGTTTTTATTTAAGAGAAAGAGATTGCTCTATTTTGTTGTTAAGAAAACATTACTTGCACGGTTTTTCTTTGAGCGATATTTTACAAGTTATGAATGGAAAAACATGATTCCATAAGAAATTTCAAAATGATATTATAACGGTTTTTTGATTGAATAAGAAGAAAAGCACTATTTATTATAAATTTTACTCCTCATTAATTACAGATCTTGCTCGAACGGCCCCCACCATTAGAGATGCATACATATGCTTTTTCCTGCCAATTGCACCTTACGGCCAAAGAAATACATCTCTAATGTTGGAGACCAGTTCTGTAATTAATGCAAGAACTGTAATTAATGAGGAGTAAAATTTATAATAAAATAGTACTTTTCAATCTTCTTATTCCATCAAAAAACCGTTATAATATCATTTGAAATTTCTTATAAGAATCATGCTTTCATTCATAACTTGTAAAATATCGCTCACAGAAAAAAAAACCGTTCAAGTAAATTTTCTTACAAAAAATAGAGGAATCTTATTTCTCAATAAAAACCAAACCTCCCCATTGAAAAAATGACAAGTTGGTGGCTGTACTCGCTTGGAAGCACCAAAACAAATTTGCAAAAACTACATTTCGCATTTCAACCAAAAAACTACGGGGACACATATTTTTAGTTTTTTATAGCTATTCTTCGTTTAAGAGAAAAGTCGTCAGCCATATACCTTAGGACACCCTGTATATAGATATATACATAGACTATTTGCTAAAAACCACTTTTTTGGACTCAGGGGGACATCAAAACGGTTATTTCCGGTGAAAACTCGATATTGAAAATTTGACACGATTACAATACTTCCTCTAACTAGGAGTAAGAGAAAGTAATTAATGTCTCAAATATTCCTAAGAAGAATAAAAAATCAATTTTTTTGGAGGAAAAATATTTCCTCACGCAAATAAACGCAGTCTCACACACACATACGTACATTGGATACTAACATATATACAGACTAATCGCTAGGCACTCTTCTTTGTTTCTTTATCGCCTATACACAGTTTAGCCTTAGGCCATTTGGTTTGCCAGGGACTGACTATAAATTCGTTTAGCAATTCTTGATCTGATAAAGTTCACTTCGAATCCTTAGTGTGGTCTGACTCTCACAAAAGATTGCACATTCTTCCGCGTATTGTGCTCTTATTTTTAAGTTATTGGCCATGGCTCAAGTAGACAAAATACGAGTATATTGCCAAAATCTTGACAAGGAAAACCTTTTTTTTTCTTAAACTTAAAAAATCTTAAACAATCTTATTAAATCGAAATTAATCAGGAAATTAAATCAACACGATTAAAAAAAAATTTCTACTATTTACAAAAAAAAAAAATGATATAATTTTAGAATAAACAAAACAAAAGCATTTTTTTCTCTTCTCTAGAATGGGCTGCGGTAAATTTTATTAATATTATCTAGGGTCCAATAAAAAAGGAATGCATTTAAAACACTTAATACTATTAATAAATCAATGTGAAAATTGCCTTAGGGATCTCAATTGGGGAAGTTAGAATAAATGCCGAAGAAAGTCGATATAACGTACGAAGGCAGGTGACCAGGGGCTCAATTGTTGACAAATTCATCCCGCCGGACATAAGAGTCTGTATTAGGTTCCCTGTGGGTGAAAGGCATTTTTATAGCCACTACGATTTACGAGCACTCCCACTAGGGAAGTATGTGTAACAGTTATTGATACTGTGCTTGCGTGTTCGTGTGCGTGGTCACAGTGAAAACAGTATTTGTAACAATATGGAAGTGTGAGAAAATGCAATGGAGTTGGGGGTGGTCGGGCGGGGGACAGTGATATGTGTAAGTATGGCGCCCAGATGGCGTCTCTGTGAACACTGAACTTATACCATACTCTCAACTGTTCACATACCCTTAACGACAGTTTGACTGCCTGCCTACCTCATGCTTATTGTATATGTGTGCGTGAATGTGTATGTTCAGAGTGTAAAAGCTGTATATCCAAAACTTCAACGATTATTTATCCAAAGGAACGAGGCAAACAACGGCATCCGCTCATAGCACGAACTTGGTATTCTTTATAGGATGTAGTTTGTTCATATTGCTATAATGTACCTCCTAATTGGAACTAAACTAGAAGAATCAAAGTGCGATCCTTTTTAGTAGAACATACGGTACCAGATGTCCATAAGTATGTATCTTGGTAATAAATGTTCATGTACTTCCAAGAATTCTTAATTCACCCTCTTTATATTGAATACATGCAAAGGAATAAATTTTCATTCCTTATACACTATCCGTCACTTCCACTTGTTTTCTTGTTACCTGATCGGTTACGAGGGTTTCCCAGAATGTTTTGAGATATAAGAAATCGGTTTTCTCCTTTTGAGACAATTTGGGCATTTGGTGCTCATAATATTCTCCTTCTGCTTCAATGTACAGGTTCAGTCTCTTACTCCTGAAGAGGAAGAATTGCAATCGTCCCAAATTTTAGAAACTGAGTTTTCACTTGAAAACTGTTTCGAAGTCTCTTGAGTACAAAAAAAAAAAATGATTTTGGTGAAGGTGTGTGTGCAAATGCCTAAATAAACTATCTAACGTCCTAGCTAACGTCGTTAACAAATCTGGAATCCAATACATCATTTTCATCGTAAAATATTGGTTGCGGCATCTATGCTTAATGAATCACTGTTAATTCAGCCCACCTACAAACACAGTCGCGCAAAATCATCATCAAAGACGGGGTGGTAGCATAGTATGCACAACTCGCATTAAGATCTCAGTGAGTCTTCCATAGAATATCATAGCTCATTGTAAAGGATGCTCACTATTAAATTCTTGAATTTTAAAAAATTCAAAAATTATATCACTACCAAATGCGAATGAAAAAATTTACGACTGAAGTAAAAATAGTTACTAGATAGGTGACATAAAGTAACTCTATGGTAGCGCGCTGGATTCTCATGCGGAGTTCCCGGATTCAAATGTAGTTACTATTCTCAGATACTTTCCTCCTAGGAGCCTCTACAGCTCACATATCCAGTAATGTGCAGTGTTTCTGTAACGACAGAACACTGTCCAGAGGTTAGCAGTGCACCGAGAAAATATCGGATGCCAATGACAATAGATGATGGTGAACACATATAGTACCGTAATTAATTGCAGTAATTAATTTACGAACCTGGTCTTTTATATTTCCAAACTTTTTGTGTAAACCTCGTATTAAACAATTTGCGGTCCTTTTTGTAAAAAAGAAAAGTATAGAATAATTAACTTTTACTATTTAAAGCAACAATTAGAGACACACAGAATTTTGAAAGAGATTATAAATTATAGATATAATGTGCGGAGTTGGGTCAATAAGGGGGTATGTGTTAAAGCAGGGTTCAACACTATTGTAATTTTATTAATGAAAGTCATAATCATGAAGGTCACAGGTCTCCCTTTCCCAGTAACTATGCAAAGCCTCTTCCAACGCATGTGCTACCTATAGACTTTCACGGCATCGAGGACACTTTGGTTTTCTTACAGCAATATGTAGATTTCTATAGGTCACATATATATGACCAATCTCTAGCCTAGTCTCAGTATCAATGATTCCTGTCGACTACGGCACATTGAACATGTGTCTTAATGTATCTTAGTTTTTTATGTCCCACTGAATTGGCCATTTTCTGATAATAACGTTTACGCGAGTAACATTAACTTTTAACTTAAGCGAGTACAACATTGTCCATATTTATAGAAGCGGCCGTTTTGGCTGCCTCATCTGTCTTCTCATTGCCATAGACTCAAATATGGCCCGGCACCAAGGCGCATGTCATTTCCGACCATGTGCACATTTTATCAACCAACAAGTTACTCTAAACTTGTGCAAGGAAAATTTATATTTTTAGAATCCCATGAGAACTGCAATGTTACACTTACCACTGGATGCTATTTTCTATGCTATCTAATAATTAAATTAATAATTAATACGAACTATGAAAAGAATTGTGAAAATTACAAGTTTGAAAGTGATAAAACAAGCTATTGTGAATTTCTCAAAAGGCTTTCTGTTACTGCAAATGAAGCAATTGTAAATTGAGAAATTTTATTCAATTGTAGAATTATGAATAAAATTACGCAGTAGATAAGTTTTGGGCCACAATGTTCCTCTCGCTAGCTATAATTTTCAATATACACTTCTATTTTAACTCCACACCCCCAGCATTATCATAATTTTATTCCCTCCTATCCCACCCACAAAAAATTAAATCATAGTTAAAAAAATATATGGTGGAGTCTAACATTTACACACACAAAATAATTAAAACAAAGTTTTACTTAGCCCCTCCAGGGCTCTTTTTACTGCTGCTGTAATGACTCGCACATACCGACCACGCATTGAGAACTAAATTTCAGACAGTACAACTTACTAACATTATCCCAACTCTTATGACGGCACAGCCAATAGCATTGCCCCTGCCTTATTGATTAAAAATATATCGAATAAAATCAATAAAATCGATTGATTTTTATTAACAATAACCACTGCTTTCTAATCAATTCCCACTTTCATGACGTCACACAGTCAGTAGTATTTCAATCTGCCACTGCCTTGTTGATTATATCATTGCAATTTATCGCTTATACATATTGATTAATATCGATTATTTATATATATATATATATATATATAACAAAACCACTGTCTTCTAGACAAACTTAATATATTAGTCCCACGCCTATGACGTCACAGCCAATAGTATTTCAATGTACCCCTGTCTTATGGTTATATCATCACAATATATCGATTACAAATATAAATTATACATATTAATTAATAAAATTCCTAGCAATCTATCGATTACAAATGTCGATTATACATATTGATTTTATGAATATAATTTACTATAAATAAATAAAAAACTGTCTATTGCTTCTACCACAACAGGTTAGTCATTGCCATCGTATTTTGAAATTAAATGTTGGCCTAATTACATATCCTAGAAATAAATCTCTTCTTATTTTAATTCTTTTATATTATTTTTTTTTATTAAGCTTGTACCCATTACCAATCTTGCCTGTCCGGATATGTTTCCACATCTTCTTAGCATGCTGTGAAAATAAACTTTGCCCTCATTAAAAATATCATTCATTATAAAAAATGTATGTTTATACAATAATAAACAGTGTTTAGGTCTAATCCTCTTAAGAGATAAGGAGCAGATTTCTACCAGAGTAAATCAAATTAACGATATTGCACACCACTACAAAATACCCCCACTCATTCTAGTGACGTCAGTTTCTAAACTCCACTAATCGATATTTTGTTTCGATCATATTATGTATGTTCGATATGTTAAATATGTGGATGGGCCCGCAATGTTGGATAACATCTCGTATTTTATCCGTCATAGCATACATATTTATTTTGTTCCTGACCGGTTTCGGATTTCCATCCATCTTCAGAGTAAATCTATCCATTTCATGACGAGAGTTCACTTCAAACGCAATGTTTTCGCTTCACTTGACATTTGTGGTTTGTAATTGCGGGAGGTTATAATGTTTGTTACTATGTGTTGTGTTTAAATATATAAGATATATTTTTAATCAATAAGGCAGTGGCAATGTGGATAATGTTATTTTCCAGCAGTGCACCTGTGGAAGGTTGTGACGTCATAGGAATGAGGATAATGTTATTAGTAGTAAGTTGTACTGTCTGAAATTCAGTTCTGAGGTCAGTATTAAGGGTCGGTATAGCAGCAGCAAGAGGAGCCCTGGAGAGGGTCAGTAAAACATTTTTTTTTATTATTTTGTGTGTGGGAATGTTAAACTCCACCATATTTTTTTTTAAACTATAATTGAATTTTTGGTGTATAGGGTGGGAGGGAATAAAATTATGATAATGAAAGATGGAGCAATAATAGAAGTGTACGTTAAAAGTTATAGCTAACGAGAGGACCCTTGTGGCCGATTGATTATGGTGATTGACTTCCAACCTAAAGATTGTAGGACCGAACCGCAGGGAAGACAAGTTTGTTCTGCATTGCACTATACATAGTGGTACTAAACCAGGAAGCAATAACGGTAGCCGACGTGTTGTTGAACCAAGTCTTTTGCCGATATGGCGTACCGATGGAGCTTCACAGCAACTAAAGCAGGAACTTCGAGTCCCTCCTCTTTACGTAGATATGCAAATAAATTGCTGGGGATCCGGAAGACGAGGACCACACCACTCCACCCCCATTCGGATGGCATGGTCGAGCGCTTCATTGGAACGCTCGAGGAGCACCTGTGGAAGGCTGTGGACGAGCACCAGCGCGACTGGGACCAGAAGTTCCCAATTTCCTGCTTGCATACTGATCGACCATACATGCGAGCAATGGTTGGACACCGGCAGATATGGTGTTCGGGCGTCAGCTAAGACTTGTTGTTTGGATCCCGGATAGGCCCCCAAATTGTTACGTTCTCCCGGTGGGCGTACTTCACTAGCTAGCACGTCTAAACTAATAAACCTAATTAGCCAACCAATAAAAACCACTCCAGGGCTACAACTTCCAATATCTTTAGTCCAAACCACTAAGTTACACAATTCTATTTAGCTTTCAACTTCTAAGAATACACACCCAAAAACAAATAATCTCACCTCAAACACACAGATGAACCAACACAAAATCGTATTTCTTTCTCACCATCTTTTGTTAATTATATTATCATTTAAACTAACCATGTGCATAAAACCCACATGATTCCAAATATACCTATTTTGCCAGCTTGCCACAATACATTTATTCTAATAAATACACACATGCTATAAATTCATTCATGCTAATAAAATCATCCTATCTAACAACTACATTCACGCTGATAAATACTTTGACGCTATAAAAACATTCACGCCAATAAATACATTCATACAAGGAGCAAATACTGGATATTCCTTTCCCCCTTAAAATAACTAGGCTAACCTAATTGAATAAAGTACACGATATTCCTTCGCCCTTTTTACCTTAACCCACTTAAAACTATCCTAAATACCATTATATATATGTTTATATTTATATTCATGTAAACAAATAGCCTCCTTAAATAAAAAGAAAGCTCTTGAAGAATAGCGTGCTTGTTATTTGACAGCTCGACTCTTTCCCTGTGTATACGCAAAGCCTGGCACTCTTCCAACATATGTGCTACCCCGGTAGCCTTTCACGGCATCAAGGACACTTTGCTCTTCTTTCAGCAATAAGTAGGTATCCACGGGTCACATATATATGACCAATCCTTAGCCTAGCCTCAGTATCAATGATTCATGCCGACTACGGCACTTTGCATATGTGTCCTAATGTCTCTTAGTTTTTCATGTCCCACTGAATTTGCCAATTTCTGACATTAACATTTTTCAGAAGATCAGTGGAACACGCGAGTACAATATGGCCATATTTACAGAAGCGGCCGTTTTGGTACCAAGGAGAATGTCATCTCCGTTCATTGTACTTTTTATCAACCAACACGTTACTGTAAACTTGTGCACAAAAAATTGATTTTTTGAGAATTCCATATGAACTGCCATGTTATACTTTCCACTAGATGCTATTTTTTAATACTACCTAATAATTAAATTAATACGAGAATTAAAACGAAATATGAAAAGAATTGTGAAAATTACGAGTTTGAAATTGCCAATAATTAAGATTTGTCACTTTGTCAATTTTTTTTTTAAATTTCTATTTACATAATATATCGGGGAAATTGATTAAAGAATCTTGGGTAACTGTAAAGACAATTTTAGGTGTAAAATACTGTAAAACTGCAGCTTAATAAAGGTGCAGTATGGCATCTTAAACGAAACATAAGTCAAGTTACTTGATACTTATCCGTAATAAGCCGTAACTTATCTCATATAATCTGCTCTCTTTGGTATTATATCAATTCCGTTGATAGTTGTGAAGGCCCTGGGGATTTGTTTTGTGTAAGTTTTTTTTTATTTTCGCATATTGCCGCTAGATGCTAATAATAATAATAATAAATAGTAAAATTGCCCTTATTAGGAAAATATAATACAAATACACAAAAAATAAATGTCTTTTGTTTTATGACGAATACTCATGGTCCACTGACCGTCTGAGAGGGGGGGGTCACCTTGAACTTATACAAACCAAACTTTTCCGCATTGGAAATACAATTTCAAAACAAAAAAATATAATTGAAAATGCAAAATTTATATATTAGAATTACAACAAAACAAAAACCAGAAAAAGAATCATTAATCCATTGTAATGGCATCCAGACAGAGAGAAGAGAGGCTCTCTCTGGTTAACAGAGACTAATCTCTGACTTAGGCAAGCTAGAGTGGGAGAACCTGTGTATATAAGCCAGTGAGAATCTATCTGGAGGAGATCTATCAGATTCAACCATTCGTCGCATCGTGTCATATCTCTACTCCCACCTCTTATTCTATCAGTTTCATTATAAAGTCCAGTGCAGTTAGTGTAAACTTATAGTTACATTATAACAGTGTCTTCATATCTCGTTCATTCAATCAAACCTAATTCCTCTCCTCAACAACTCCATTATACCATTAAACTGAAATGTACCATACTTGTTAAATTAAAAAGGATAATAATAAAAGAATATAAGAATAAGAATAAAAAGTAAAAGAAGAAATTTCGGAAATATGTACCTCAATCCATATTCTAATAATTAAAGTGTTGTATCAAAAAATATCTATAATTCCAAAGCTACCTTACAATAATTTACTAAGCTGGACCAGTCTTTTCCGTTTAAATATGCCTTAAACTCATCTTCAGTTAGCATATCCTCCTTCAAATACTTTCGACGTTACTCCTTTTGGAACAGGGCAAATAGCAAGAAAGTGATAGATGTTCTCGATCTCATTCCTGTTACGCAATGAGCACAATTTGACCGGCTCAGTGAAGGTATATTTGTTTAGATACAGCAGTTCGCCCTTCATTTTGATTAACCAGCCAATAGTATTCGCAACTATTTGCTACTATAAACAAAGTTGTTATCGGGTTCCAGATCCTTATGCAGAGTATACCATACACTGCTGAACATTTTCAAATTTGTGTTCATTAATTACCATAACCTTGTAATGTGTTTATTACACTGGAAGTTTGTATGCCATCATTTAACAAATCCATCATCGTATTAATATTTCATCTACTACAGAGTATTTCCAAGTTTCTATACCAAAATATTTTATTTCATTTTTCTATTAATTATTTCTTGGGTGAGAATTTTGTGGTATCTAGAAGTTGGTATATTTAAACATCTCTTTATATAATCTAAATGGAATTTCAATGTGTACAAGAACGTTGGAGCTAAATTAGTCTCTAAATATACAAGCGCATCCGGCGTATTTCTGGGTAAATTAAAGCACTTTTAACAAAAAATTTATAAGGGATTTCCACCGAGTCATACTTACGATACTTCCAAGTTTGCGCCCCATAGCACACTATTGCACGAAATACCGCATTAAATAGTTTCAATTTGGAGGAAAATGGGATGCTTCTGTTTTTACTATTATCCTATTAAACGAATTTAAGGCAAATTTCCTTTTCCTACTTTTCCTCTAAAATGCTGCTCTAAGGATATTTTGGAGGGTAATGTAATGCAAAGGTACTTGTAAGTATTAATAATCTCTATGCTTTCATTTCCATAATGCCAGGACCCATCCCCCATTCCTAAATACAACAATCTTCGATTTTTCCAAATTAACCATCAAATTCCAAGCATTACAATATTTTATTGCCGCTAGATGTAGGGCTAGTTAGTGTTATAATGGAGTTGATGAGGAGAGAAATTAGGTTGATTAATTAGACGAGATATGAAGATACTGTTATAATATAGCTATAAGTTACACAAACTGCACTGGACTTGTAATGATTTTAATAGAATAAAAGGTGAGAGTAGATACAAGACGCGATGCGATGTATGGTTGAATCTGATAGATAGATATATAGATCTCTCACTTATACAGCTATATACAGGTTCTCCCACTCTCTAGCCTGCTTAAGTGAGAGAGTACCAGAGAGGGCCTGTTTTCTCTCGGTTGGGCCTGTGTTCTCTCTCTTGCCGTTACATCATCAGTTGATGAGGAGAGAAATTGGGTTTGATTAATTAGACGAGATATGAAGACACTGTTATAATATGGCTATAAGTCTACACAAACTGCACTGGACTTGTAATGATTTTATAGAATAAAGGGTTAGAGTAGAGTTATGACACGATGTGATGTATATGGTTGAATGTGATAGATCGATGTCCAGATCTCTCACTGGCTTATATACAGGTTCTCCCACTCTAGCCTGCTTAAGTGAGAGAGTATCAGAGAGGGCCTGTTTTCTCTCGGTCGGGCCTGTGTTCTCTCACTTGCCGTTACATTGTTGAATAATATAACTTTATGTCACTTGTGAAGAAAAGTACAACTTTAAAGCTACTAAAAGTTCATTCGCTACTTTTGATTTAATAATAGTTAATTATATAGTTACAATAAAAACTATCTTTTTTCTACAACTTTATATTTCTTATAGGACTATTTTTTTTTTCTAAGAGAAATAAGTGATATAATTTATGAACTAAATTTGAAGTAAAGGAACAGACAGAGATAGAACGAGGAAGAAATTCAAGAAGATTTGTAACAGTTGTAACATCTTGGTTTGCTATTGAACCATACGTATCCCCTTCTCTCTCTCATTCTCCCTCTGTGTATGTATGTATATACATACATACGTTCAGAGACGTACAGTATGTTCAGAGAGTGAAAGAGCAATGAAGATCACTGTTAGTGATTTAGAGTATATCCGTGTAGAATTGCTAGCTCACGTAGATCGAAGAAACACACCCTGTACATTGCTCGCACTATGAGAGAACTAACTCTGCCAATATCTCTTTGTACAATGTCACATACAATGTGTACCCGTACGTGATTCAATATTTATTTTTATTTTTTTACCATTTTATAAATATTTGTGTCCGGAACTTTTTAAAAAATATTAGCTAATTTATAATATATTAATTAAAGTTAAATATTTATAATACCAACACAAGCTAAAATATTAGCTGTAAGATACAAATTGGAATAATAATATTAAATATTAAGTAGCTCACTGATATTAATACTACTGATATTAAGTAGCTCCTGGTATTAAGGAGCTACTGATATTAAGTAGCTCACTGATACTTACTTCTTTTGTTTTTTTTATTTTTTTTTAACAAACAATATATTTTTTGCTTTTACAATTTATTACAAGAGTAGTTAAAACAGAAGTATTACAGTTAACACAGATTCAGCAAGTAAACACATCATTCAATTTAATACCCTACTTTGCGTTGCTGTGCACTGAAAGGAAAGAAAGAAAAAATGTTTTTAACTGAAAGTCTTTTTTTATTGTAAAGCTAGTGAATGGACTACATTTTTTGTTTGTCCGTTTTCTGCATAAACATAAAGATCAGATGGTTTACCGACTCTGGAGCATGCGACAATAATTGCCCATGAGAGAAGCATTCGTTTTCTAAATTCAAACCGCACATTGCAAAATTTGTCATTTCGCTTTATTAATAGTCCAGCGAAATTGAAGTCGTTTGAACTCGAACGGCATATCTGTCGGAATGAATGGCATTCGTAGTACGTCTTCACCTTTATGAGGTCCAATGAGAATTGTTGCTTCAATTAGATTATTCATCATTTTTTTACTAATAATCGTGTACCATTGCATAACTTTGGCTGAATGATGTTTCGGAGTAATAGAATTGGCACTCCAATTTTCAAATTTAGAATGTGAGGCGGTAATCCGGGAACATCGAGTGAATTAAGAAATTCCGTTGGAAAATTCACTATTTCACTTTGGTCCCTCACGGAGTCAATGGATTTGTATGTTACTGCTTTACCTGCGATTCTGTTTAGAATGATGTTGTTCTTATCGTGTACGTCGACTTTTTTAGCACTAGAATGGCTCTTCCGCTCTTTTGAAGCGTGAAGCGTGCTTTTGATAATTTGTTTCGATGCTATAGAATACTTTGTCTACTAATTCTTCTTTTGAATGTACAGTGTTGCAGAAATTAGATGGGAAGGTGATTTTTCCCGTTTCCGGATTTGTAGGAGCAGTGCCGTACCGAGTTCGAGTAATTGTCTTGAAAATATGGGTGTTGTTGGATCGTTTTGAAGTTGAACTCTCATATTCGTTGTTAAATGAATTTTTTATACTGTGCTCCAAAGAGTTGTATATTTCAAGCAGGCATGCAATTCATCAGCTGGTGATGAGCGAGGTTTCACTGGAAGCGTTTGCCTGAAGTCACCGAATAGTAACACCAATGCTCCACCAAATGGAACCTGATTATTTCGCAAGTCTTTCAATGTATGGTTTAATGCTTCCAATGACTTCTTATGAGCCATTGTACACTCATCACATACTATGATTTTGCAGGCCCGAAGAACCTTTCCCATTCCTGATGTTTTAGAAATGTTACATGTTGGGTTTTCTGTGAAGTGCATGTTTAGTGACAGTTTAAGAGCTGAATGCGCTGTTCTACCTCCTTCCATCAACGTAGCAGCAATACCTGAAGAAGCAAGTGCTAACGCAATATGGACGTTATTATAAAGTCCGTTTCCGTGGGAACTTCGGAATAGAAGTACTTATACATAGTTGAGAAAGAGGTTCAGAGAGCGCGCCACCATCGCAACGCGTCTGAGTCTGTCTATTCCTGCCAACCTCGCGAAACGCTCGGAATTTCCCGTTTCCGTGGGAACTTTGTAGTAGAAAGTATATATAAACACTCTTATATAGAATTGCAACGTTGTGTAGAAAATTTCAAGTCAATCCATCGCCTACTTTTCGAGTTTTGCGGCCACAAACATACGGATGCTGAATTTTTATATATGTAGACATTATTAACTCAGGGTTATGACAATAAGATTTTAAATCCATTTAACTGGTAAGTCAGTAAAAAAATAATCTGTCCTGATAAAAGTGTTGATTTCCGTCTTTCATTTTCCGTTTTATGTACAATATTATAGTGAGTGACTCCAGTTACGTTCGAAAGTGTGATCTGAAAGTTTAGTGTTGATAGTTTTAATTGAATCTACTATAGTTTGAATTTGAAGTTATTTGTGTATCTGAGTATTCTTTATAATACTCCACCATAGGGGGTGTTATTTGCGATGCGTAAAATTTTATTTTGTCAGTCGTTACAGTTTGTTGCAGTGATCGGCCTGATAATGTTTTGTACAGAAGGTAAAGTAGTGTAGGCCTTTGTAAAGTGGTGTATTCATGCTTTAATAGTGTCTTTCTGTTTATAACAGGGTACAATTATTGTTGTAGGCAGGTGTTAATTTCTTGTTGTTGTGGCAATTCCAAGTTAGTTTAGTGACTAAGTAAAGTCTCAGGGTTCATTATAGTTTGGCCTGAAGATGTCCAAACGATTTGAATGTTTTCTATGATTATTTTTGGGTAGTGTGTCCATTCGTATTGCCTGTGCAAGGCAAAAATTTTTGTCTGTGTCTGTGTCTTGTGTTGATGTTTTATTTCAAGTGTTTATACCATGTTGTACAACAGTTTATGTTTGATTGCGGTTTTAAATAGCTCACCAAATAACCAGGTTATTTAAAAAGTAACATGGCTTAACACATTAAAACATTAAGAATCTGATTTTCCCATTACAAAAACATAAAAGAAAGCTTTTTGATTTAATTTCCTGGTTATTAAAAAAAAAAAAAAAACCTATGGCGCAAAGCCCATGAAGGGCCAAGCTTGCCAGACGGCGATTTGAATTAGGAAAGGGCCGTGTGGTAAGCACGCCGCAGTTCCCACGCCGTTTTCAGTTCCGGCATCGCTACCTAGGGCGCTACTATCGGTGGCTTCGACTTTTTATCACGATTTTGCCCTTCACGGGAATTCGCACCCTGAATTCTCGCAAGAGACCAACGCGTGCAGGGACTTCCCTGGTTATCATTTGTACTATTCTAATCACATGAGACGCGTATTTAACCCCAAAAATATTAACTACTTAATATTTATATAGAAAAGATATTTTTTTATGTTTAACGAGAAGAAATCAATTGAAAATGATTAAATTTTTATTTTATGATGCGTAATGCTTAGTTGTCAATTTTTCTTTCAGGACTACATCACATCCCCCAAATTTGAAAAAGCCATGTTTGGGATTTATTACATAAATCTTTATATAGGGAAGGGAGTAGTTTAGTGTTAGACTCGTGGGACTAGCAACGCGGAGAACGGGTTCGAATTCCAGCCGTGTGCCCTTAGATGTTTCTCTTCCTAGGAGCCTCTACAGATCACTGTCCGGTGATGGGACAGTGTTGTCTGTATTTTTCTTTTTTTTAATTTGTTTTATTAAATATTTATTTATTTTTTATTTAATAATTCTTTTTAATTTTTTCCTTTATCTGAATTTGAATTTCTTTTTTTTAACGGGAGAACACTGGTCCGGAGGCCGGCAGGTTGCACTGAGAAGGCTACGGGCGCAAATGACCACAGATGTTAAGACGCCTTAAATTAAAAAAAAAAAAAATCTTTAATATGACTTCTTTTGTTCAATACTTGATGTAAATATACAATTAATTGGGCTAATTAACTAGCCCAATGTAAAATTATAAATTAAACCAAAAAAATAACATAATATTAAGTAAATCTAAGCAAACAAGTAAAAAGACTAGTATTTGTTAAATATGGAGCTGCATTGCGTAATGAGTTTGTTAATAATATATCACAGCCTTTGCTTTTGTACACCATTTTCTTTACAGCTTTCTGCCGGCCCTGTTTTAATACTATTTAATATTTTATATATAGCTCCTGGACTTTATAATACTGGCCCTCACTAAACAAGTATTAGCATTCTCTAAATTTATATTCATGATATTGTTTAATATTTCTCGGTGAGGAGGGAGTTTAGAATAACTAGAAAAGAATGAAAGGGGGAAAAAAAATGTATTACAGACTTTCCTTAATTTAAAAAATAAAATAAAAAATAAACTAGTTTCTTGTTGGGAAACAAAAAGATCTGAAGTGTGATTACATTGTAGCAACATTGTAACTTGTAAAACTTAAAAGAACTAGGAATAACTACTTCATAAAATTAATGATAAAGTACGTGTGGATTAAACTTTTTCTCAGTACTTACTGAGTTTGCCAACTTAGACGATGGAATTTTGTCAGTAAAACATGGAAGTCCTAGATATTTCGCATGGTATTGTCGAAGCAATTTTAAATTCTACATAAATATAGATAGTGTAAATTAGTATTTTTGGAAAACATTATTATTAATGAGCAATGAATTACTTTGTTCATAAAATCAGAGAATAAATTGATTGTGATTTGTTCACGACTGGGTTTTTTCACAAAATATAGTATCGATAGGTACATACGCAGTAGCAACGAGAATGATTACGCTCATTTTGGTTTAATGAAGTTTACTACTTGACTCTCTCGCTTTATACATACATGCTTTGTTCTTATTTACCCTTTATTAACAAATTTATAATTGGAAGTGAAAATATAAAAATTAGAACAATTCCTCACCAATTTAATAGAAGAACGGAAGAATGTTCAACATTAAGATTCACATTTTTTCGAAACATTCACAAGATTTCGGTATGAGATTTCTTCAAAACTTTAGCTCAGTGGTAGCGTACTGGAATTCCACAAGGAGGTGAGGGCTGTGCTATCCTTAGATTTTCTTTTCATAGGAGCCTCTGCAGTTCACCGTCCGGTGATGGGGCAGTGTTGTCTATAACGAGAGAACACTGTCCGTTGATCAGAATTACTGAAAAAGCTCCTGGTGTCAGCAATCTATGGTCACTGACGTGTCTCAATGTGATTATATGATACTTATAATAATCAGGAAAATAAAATTAAAATCATTCTTTTATGTTTTGTATTACTTCTTGTTAATGGAAGAATCAAATTTTTAATGTTTTAATATGTTAAGCCATCTTACTTTTTAAGATATCTGGTTATTTGGTGAGCTATTTAAAACTGCAATCAAATAAAAATAGTTTAACAACATGGTATACACACTAGAAACAAAACATCAAGACGCAAGACAAAGACGTAGAAAAAAATTTTTGCCTTGCACAGAATACGACTAGACACCCTGTCAAATATAACTATAGAAAATACTCAAATAATTTGGACTCTTACCGATCAAACTGTAAAATACCTGGGACTTTACTTAGACACTAAACTAACTTGGAATTGCCACAACAACCAGAAATTAACACTTGTCTACAACAATATACTTGTTATAAACAGAAAGATACAATCAAAAGTATGAATGCACCACTTTACTGTACAAAATACTTATTAGGCCAATCATTGCAATTCGACTGTCCCATCTGGTTATCAACTAACAAAATGAACATTAATAAACTATGACGAAAACAAAATAAAATTTTTACGCATCGCAAGTAACACCCCCTAAGGTGGAGTATTATAAAGAACACTCAGATATACAAAGAACTTCAAATTCAAACCTTAGAAGATTTAATTAAAACTATTAACACTAAACTTTCATATCATAATTCTGAACATAACTAGAGCCATTCACTATAATATCGGACATATAATGGATTCTTAAGTCAACGCTCTACCGTTACAAACTTGGCTTCATTTCTTCATTTCATAGCAGGTGAAATTAGTAATGGTTTCCAGGTTGATGTGGTTTATACTGATTTTAAAAAGGCTTTTGACCGTGTGACTCACTCCTTGTTAGTGGAGAAACTGAAGTTGCTAGGCTTGTGTGGTCCTATGCTGAAGTGGTTTGAAGATTACCTTCGGGATAGAAAATGCCGGGTGAGGTGGCATTCGGAGGTATCAGGTTGATTCGATGTTGTATCTGGTGTACCTCAAGGATCACACCTTGGACCGTGGCTCTTCCTAATTTTTATTAATGACCTACTACTAAGGATCTCGGATGTTGAGGTACTTGCATTTGCGGATGACTTGAAGTTCTTCCATAAAGTTGCTTCCCAGTCGGACTGCATTATAATTCAAGATACCCTCCGCATTATTTCTGACTGGTGCTGCAGTAATGGCATGGAGCTAAATGTTAAAAAATGCCAAGTCATTTCTTTTTATCGCAAAAAGACTTTTATATCATATCAGTACCTCATTGATGGCAAACCATTGGAGAGGACTCGTAACGTGAAGGATTTAGGAGTTACTCTGAATCATGACCTCTCTTTCACGAAACAGTTTGAATATGTTTGTAGGAAAGCATCGAGAGCACTGGGTTTTGTAATAAGACACATTCGTGATCTTAGAGATCCCAAAGCGGTGCTAACTGTGTACTATGCATACGTTAGAAGCCTTCTTGAGTACGCGTTATTGATTTGGTGTCCGTACACTAAGAAGGATATAGTTAGACTGGAAGCTATACAAAACCGTTTCATCAGGACTTTTAACTAAAGGTTACCCAGCGGTGCTACTCATTTCTGCTCTTTAGAGTCTAGAAGACGTAATGCTGGTCTTTTATTCTTGAAGAAGCTCTTGAATGGCGAAATTGATTGCATGGAGCTACTTGCTGCCATTCCTTTTCATGTACCACCTCGCTGCTTGCGCAGTACTTCGCATTTCGTGGTCCCTGCGTTAAGAATAATGCGCTTTTCAACGCTAACATCATTTGTAGAATATGCAGATCATGGAATGAGTATATTCCTAGTGATGTGGGTTTCCAAATGGCGTCGGGACTTTTCAAAAAACATTTTTGCATTACTTGAAGATTTACTGTTAAATGAGCATATATTATTTTACTATTATTATATTTATGTATCACTGTATGTATCGCATGTAATGACTTCAACCGTAAGGCTTACGCCGTTTGTTGATAAAAAATAAATAAATAAATAAAACGGAAAATCGAATGCTGTAACCAAGACTTTTTCAGGACAGACTAGATCATCACTGACTGACTTACCAGTTAATTGAATTTAAAAACTTACTATCATAACCCTGAGTTAATAATATCTTGTAATAAATTGTAAAAACAAAAAAAAAAATGAATATTTAAAATTATTATTCCAAATTTCTAATCTAATACTTAATATTTTAGCTTGTGTTGTTATTATAAACATTTAACTATAATTAATATATAATAAATAAGCTAATATTTAAAAGAAGAGAACAGTGTCCGTTGATCGGAATTACTGAGAAAGCTCCTGGCGTCAGTGACCATATAAATGCTGACGCCCCTTAAAGAAATAAAAACAGTAAAATTCAGTAGAATACGAATAGTTCGGCAATGAATGCGTTTAGTTAAAATTGCATCGATCAAATTGGGGTGTTGGGGGGAGATTTACTGAATAGTTATTGATTATTATTTTGTTGCAAGTTTCTTGAAAATGGCAACAATGATTTTCTTTAAACCTTACGTTGTAACATTAAGGTCTAGCGCTTTTATTTGAAATCTTTCTATAGTCCTAAGAAATCTTTCTAAGTTCTAAGTTGAACCTAGTGTTAAAGTTTTCTAGGGAAGCAGAAACTTAACGTTCCTTCCTCCAAAGTACCAAATATGATTCTATCTTCCTATGTAACATTGAAAACATACATAAACAACCATCAGTAATATAAAAAAAAAAATTCTGAAAAGGTGATATCAGGAAGATGTGGAAGTTAAATCATATTGCCGTTACACAGCATTACTGGTAAGTGATATAGATAGAGGATCTTGTCAACTTTATTTGGCCCGCAGGAAGATATAACTAAGGAGCAGCCAGAAATTGAAATTATTTTCAATATAATTCTGTTTCACATCATTATCTGCTTACGACGAATCAAATAAACTAACGCTGACTATATATTTCCCTAAAAATACAACCAAAAATTACAGTATTATTGATATTTTTCCAAACAACCTTGATTAGGTGAAAATTTATTTTCTTTTTAACAAAGAAGAATGTATATCCTCTTGTTAAAGATGATCCAAGTTCACAAGTTTTTGCAAGTTCAAAGTACTGAGAAGAATAAAAAATTGTTTAGTGTGAAGGTTGTTGGCAAGGTTGTAATGTAATGGCGGTTGTGTAATTTAAAGTTGTAACACTAGATTCCGTTCACTTCTCACGTTTTCCTTCTTAAATCTTTAGTTCTTTTTGCCAAGTACATACCCCCTGGCTAAAGTCTTAGTTTTTATCCAGAAACTCTTCAAAACAAGTGAACAGAGAAGATGTAACCATCCCACAAACCTTATATTCAGCCCACTTCCATCACACAGACAGATCTACCTTACCCCTCTCACCATCCATATTGCCTGCCGAACAAGTTCTCCACCTTAATCCTACCACGTTCACTTACTAACACTTCAAATCGAATATCTTCACACCCTTTTCTTCTCTTTCACAAACTTTACCAACGTTCAGTTAAATAGCTAAGTTCTCGTTCGTAATTGTAAGTTATAGGCAGAAAATTGCTTTATATTAGATAATTTTGTTAATATATCATCAATTATGATCCTGGTGTACTGGTTTTCCTTTCTCTTACTGTAAGAGGAAGTAATGCAATCGTGTCAAATTTTCGAAATTGCCTATTCACTGGTAGTACATGTTTCGAACATTTTGTTAATCCTCGGGGGAGGGGAGCGGATCGGCTGACTAGGGAGGAGGGCGTTGTAGCGTTTCAGCTAAAATAATAAAAATAAGACACAACTAAGGAATGATCAAAGATTATTAGAAACACGAAATTGACATAATACAGGATTAATAACCCACGAATTGAATAGTACAATCCGCCTGGCGGCCAACAAACTAAACTGCCACACAAAATCCAAGTAATGTAATTACCTTTAAGTAAAATACAAGTAACATCCCAAGTAATGTAATTACCTTTTTGCGCTCCCGAGCCATCCCTTGCCGTCACTAAGAGGTTTTGTGATAGTCAGATCAAACTTTTGGAAGCGAGGGTTTTGGAGAAATGCTGGGAGGGCACGCAGGGTTGCCTCCAGGCTAAAAGATTTATCAAATGAACCAAGCAGGGAGTTTCAGAATACCTCCTGTCCCTTAGTAGGACAGAACTGTGGACCTTGGTGGGTGTAGTGACTGGGCACACATGGGTGTCTAGTCATTTGCATATTATAGGGAGGACGTCCAGTCCCATTTGTCAGAACTGTGATGATGGAGTTAGGGAAAAGGTGTATCACTACTTATGTCAGAGTCCCCGTTTCGCAGGTACTACTAGGTTTCGTGTATTTGGGAAGGCACTACTGTTGCGGTATTGCCTGGGTGAGTTGGAGTTGAAGGATGTCTTGGGATATTCCAGATTGACCGGTAGACTACTGGTGGGAGATTAATTAGGGGGATGAATTAGGGGGGAATCGGTGGGATAAAGCGGACCTTGGAGGTCCAAAAGCAATTAGGTACCCAGTTTGTCAATAAATAATATAACTAATTCCTGTGGGGGGAGAGAGACTAAGCTATATTCACCAAAAGCGATTCCAGGGCCCATTTAACTATACAAAAACACGGATTCTGGGCCGTGTTTTCTGTAAAGCTAACCACCGTCCGCCCCCCAGTTTTGAACTTTTCACAATCACTCAACAACTCTGTGTGACAAGGATAAACTTTTCACATGAATATGGAAGCTAACTGAAACGCTTATTATGCTTGATCACTAAAAATAAGTTGAAGGAGAATATTATTCTTTGTTCCTGAATATATTAAATTACCGTGTCTTCAAGTTGCTTACCAAGTTTTAACGGCAGTTATAAGCCACATAGTTCCCATCACAATAAAAAAAAAAAATTCTGGAAAAATATAGTTTTCAATGTTAAAGGAAGTTGATGAAGTTCTTTTAAAAAAAAAAAAAAAAAAAAAATATGTAAGACTCCGAAACCTATCACTAAATCTGGGCTTTATATCCGTCGTAAGCTTCCGATTTCTGATGTTTCTACAAGTTTCGGAGTTTCATATCGTCCGGTAATTTATCAAGTTTAGTAGAGGATTGAAATTTACTCTGACGATGGATGAACAATTCAAACCGGTCAGAAAATCAGAAATATGCATGCTATGACCGTAGAAAAATCCAGATGTTATCAGCATTGCGGACCCATTCAAACATTAAACAAAACCTCCAAAGTTTCACTTGTGGTTCATGAAATTTTTTTCAAAATTTGGCCTATAGCGAGTTTTTAACGTTGCTCAAATATATAGATAACAAACCAGAGGGCTGAATTGAAAAAGTATTAGCTTTAGAGGAAAGTTACAGTGTTTGCACCCCTAGAACCCAATAAAAATCCACTTTTAAGGAAAACGTTTTTATGAAAAGTGATAGGCATTATGTGTGTCTATCTTGATCTTGAAAAAAAAAAAAACTATGCAATAAAGACGCACTGCCGGTTGATGGATTTTCGGTGACAGAAATCTTCCAAGTTTTACTCCAGCCATTTTTCGTTTTTTTTTTTGTTGGATTTTATTTAAAACACACATGACAACATTTCTGATAACACTTGTGTACCGATGAAAACTCAATTGCGAAAATTGACACAACACTCCTTTTACAATAATTACAAAATCTGGTGTGAACACTCATACAACTTTCTCTACTCCACTTCAAAATTATCATGGACAAAATTCCACACCCTTTAATTTTTATAAGTGACTGATGAAATTTCAACCAAGAAAGCCAAGTAGATCATAAGAATAATGTAATGTCATGATTGTAAATAACTTTCCACATTAATTTTCAGTCTCTACAAAAGGTAAAATATAAATCATATAATAATAATATTTTTCTATAAATCTTACAGAGAAAAAAAATGAAGATAAACTTTGTAGAAAATTATAATAAACTTAGAAATTCGGTATGTTAATTTTTAATAAAAAAATATTAAAACAATAACTTGAATCATAAATAATTCTTTTCAAGGTCAAAACAGTATTTTTTATTATCTATTTTTCTCTATTGACATTCTCAGTAATCCCTTCAGAAATGTAGTAAAAAAAAAATCAGTTCTCCCATTATTGTATTTAGCGGTTTAGATTTTACAATCACATCTCCATTTTATTGTTCTTTTTGCATTATATAAATAAATTATTAATATGAAATCCATTTGTATCAATAAAAAAAACCAAAAAAACAAATAAATTCTGAAATACATAAAACATTAAAATAAAATAAATAATTTTATAAATAAAATTGTCTCTATGTGTGCGGGAAGGTTAACGTCTAAAAATAAAGAAAACTGGAATGAAGACTTCGTGGGAGGGAGGGGGGACAATAAACACCACAAGAAATAAAGCTCTGTTTATTGAGATCTTGAATCACCAATGTCCATAATACAGTAATATTTTTTAAACGCTCCGCACAGAGCTAAGAGCAGAATAGGCTTGATGCTAACTGTAGCCCAATTGGAAGCAATTATGGTAGCGTCGCCATGAAGAAAATACAGCAAACCAGCATGCTCGAACTTTCACGCCAAGCTGACGGACCTTATGGTCAGAAAGCAAGTCCTATGTCCGTGTAACGGCAAGAGAGAGAACACAAGACCGACCGAGAGAAAACAGACTCTCTCTGGTAGTCTCTGACATAAGCAGGCCAGAGTAGGGAGAACCTGTATATAAGCCAGTGAGAGATCTAGATATCGATCGATCTATCAGATTCAACCATATACATCACATCGTGTCATAACTCTACTCTAACCCTTTATTTTATAAAATCATTACAAGTCCAGTGCAGTTTGTGTAGACTTATAGCCATATTATAACAGTGTCTTCATATCTCGTCTAATTAATCTAACCTAATTTCTCTCCTCATCAATTCCATTATAGTCCGTTTTCATGAAGTCGGGTGTCAATTTCCAGATCGGAGGTCCATCAGGATTAACCTGAATAATGGAGATTAAATAAAAAATTAGCGAAACAATTATAACTGAAGTCAAGTGGTAATAAAGTGGGTCAAGATACGGATACGCCTTCACAGTGCATATTTGAACTACACAACGAAATAGTTGTTGAATAGAAACACAATTGAATAGAAAAAGTAAAATATACCTTAACTTAATGATGCGAAAGCATTATTGCGTCTGCAGTGGTTTGTCGAGTGCCAGGCGACACAGCTATTCTCGTATAAAAAGTGTGCTTAGTTCTGTAATGAAGAAGCGCTATTAGCAAGCAAAAACTCAAGAATCAGGTTAAAGTGGTTATAATAAACTGAAACAATAAAATACCCAAATAAATGATTATGGGCAAGGTTAACTGAAAACTGATAGAACGTTATACACACTGGCACAAGTAAAGTAAATACACTGGTCATGTGAAAAGTATTTACAGAATATACTTGGTGTAATTACCTGCTTTCAGCCTTGTAGTAAGTAAAGAATTGTTAATAGTCAAAATCTTGAATTTAACCACTCTGAACAAAAGGTCTTGTGTAATGGAATCGTTTAATGGATGTTCTGATCCCACCGTGATACCACCAGATGTAGTGGAATCGTTTATTGTGATTCCTGAGGTATGTAGTAGATGTCTTGAAGAGGGCGGAAGTTAGTTTAGAGATTTTTGGAAGTTAGTGCTCGAATTATTAACACTGAATTTATAAAAATAGAATATATATTTACAATAAATTAAACGTGAGTAATGGTAACTATTAACAAGAAATACTTAGAAATAAATAGGAGATAAATAACTAATAATTTAGAATGATTAAATAAATAAACTAAGATGCACAACTAAGGAAATAAGTATAAATATAAAAACTGTATAGGGACGCGAAACTTGCTGCTCGTATAATAATCTTGAAGACGTACTGAAGTATAATCATATAATCATCCCCTCTTTCAATGGGGCGAAGTTTATATATTAGTGTTAGCAACACTCACACCAAGACATCTGTCCTAGTGTGCGACCTTGGTTATTTCGGTGACTAGTGATTTAGGTCAGTGGCCAGCCTTAGCGGTTGCTTGCTTTGATGTAAAATATTGACTCTTGGTTTTGTTTGTTTGGCCGCGGCCTTGTCTTGAAGACAGCAGCCGGCTAGGCCACTACTTATAAATTATTCTTGCTTTGTTATGTTTTGTGAGGGTTTGACTTTGCAATGACCCTGCCATATAATAAATGTCTTGCCAAGATGTAAATGGTTAAAGTGCAAAATTTAAATATATATAGGTAAGTAGCTCTTAAGAACGAAGAATATATAATAATAAAGAAATACAGAATAAGAGCTACATTACCCAGTAAGTTAAATCGTTACCAGTACTAAACTTGGTACATGAAATTTGATGTAGTATGTGTTGCGAGAATAAATTGGCTGAAAACTGGTTTAATAGAGCCAAACAGTTCAACTTGGTAAAATCATGATTCAGCAGAATAGAAAGTAGAATCGCCGTCAAAATGTACAACTGTAATAATTTGTTGGTAGTTGTGAGCTATTTTCACTAACAAAAGCGCATAAGTAACGGATAAAACCACGCAGAAGAAGAAGTGATTATCGAAAGTAAGTAGTACAACAGTAATAACCACAATAATAATTGTAAATGCAAGAAAAAATGTTGGACAGAAAAAAAGTGTTCATACGCCAATGGGCTGATTTGATTGGCTGAAGGTAAAGCAAATATTACCTGAGCTGGACTCAAATAGGGGTTTTTGTAGAGCCAAAATAATAACAATATTACACAATTAAGGAATGATCAGATATTATTACAAACAAGAAATTTAAATAATACAGGATTAATAACACACGAATTGAATAGTACAATCCACCTGGTGGCCAAAAAAAACAAACTGCCACACGAAATCCAAGTAATGTAAATTCGCTCGGTTTTAAATACGTGACACTATATTATGAAAGTTACATTTTAAATCAACAATAAATATCTGGTATTTTTTCATATTAAGTTATTAATAATTAAATAAACAAAAAAACTCTCCAATTTATTTGATTAATGAACTAATTTAATTACTTACAAATTGTAATTAATAACCATGTATTAATGTCATTATTGAAGGTTAAATTATTCCTTGTAATATGCATATAATACGGTAATTAGTAGGTGAAGAATGTTAATGAATTCTGTGTATAATGTGTGAGCTATAACTTAGCAGCTAAAATTATTGTAAGGCTTTTTGTGTCGTTGATAGGTGTATTTATTGTGGATTATAAAATGTGTGGGGAGTTTTGGATCTATCTGACTGAGTATTGTTCTTATAAAGAAACCTAAGAAATGAACCAGCAGGTAATTTTCGATTACTTTGATGTTCGGTATGTTGTTGCTAGCAAGAGAGAGAGAGTATTAAGTGATTAAGTGGAATCCTTTTTCATATTAATATGACTATTAGGTATAAGATATAAATTATTTATACCATTTAATTACTTTCACAAATGGAGATACAGGTTAATTAGTTCGCTTGAATCCAAAAAAAGAAAATTTTACTAGACGTACTAGTTGCCGTGCGGTTTAACTGAATCAGGCATTTTCTTCCGCCAAAACAGTATGATTTCGGACTTTATATTGACAAACAGCAGTGTCACCGAGTGGTAGACGAGATAGCATCAGCATTAGAGAGAAAGCAGTATTGCACGGGAGCGTTTTGGACGTTGCCCAGGCTTTTGATCGTGTTTGGCATCCTGGATTATTGTTCAAATTAAAGAGGTGTCTCCCATTCACTTACTTCCTTATTCTACGCTGATATCTCTCAGACAGATTTTTCCAGGTCAGTACCGGCTCAGCAATTTCTTCTTTCTCATCAGTGGGAGCGGGGGTGCCGCAGGGGAGTATTCTTGGCCCAGTACTGTACGCTGTATACACATCCGATATACACACACATCCGTCCACACTACTATGTACATATGCAGACGACAAAGCCATACTAGCTTCTAGCACAAACCCAACATCAGCATCACACAAGTTACAGACACACTTACATCTGATAGAAACATGGGCAAAAAAGTGGAGAATTAAAATGAACCCACGAAAATCCCAACAAGCCACGTTTACTCTCCGGCGGGGCTCCTGTCCTGCTGTCTATTTTAACAATAACTCTCTTCCTTCTGCCGACCTGGTGCGCTACCTTGGACTCTTCATAGACAAACGACTTACATGGAACCCACACACACGACTTAAAAGACAAGCACTGACTAAACGGGCCAAACTTCTCTACCGACTTATCGGAAGACGCTCTAAACTACCCACTGAATTGAAGAGACTAATATACAATACTATATTAAAACCTATGTGGACTTACGGACTGGAGCTGTGGGGTTCAGCCAAACCGACCAACATACGGACTATACAGACGTTTCAATCAAAACTACTCCGACAGATAGTAGACGCACCTTTTTACGTTACAAACCTAACTCTCCATAACGACCTCAACATTCCTTTCGTACAACAACTCGCCAAGACTAAATATAATAAATTTCACTCTGCTCTCTCTCACTGCTCTAATCCTTTCGTACAATCTCTCGCCTCCACTACCATCCCTGATAATCCACCACGCCGACTGAACCGCCAGTGGCCCCGAGATTTCCTTCGGGACTGATCAGTAGCTGGTATCCCGTAGAGAGTGCTACCACTGGGTAGTTTCTCTCCTCCTACTTTTCACGCCCATGTAATCTCACCAACATATTTACTTATTGTATGTATCTATATACAGATTGTAAATGGCTAAATAAAGGAAAAAAAAAAAAATATTCACAAAAGACTAACATGGAATCCATACACAAGAGTCAAACGACAATAATTGAGGAAACGTTACTATTTACTAGAGTGAATATTCGATAGATTATGATAACTAACTGTGATGTGATGGCAGGAAGAAAAAAGATATAATTTTTAAATAAATTATAAATCTGGAAATTATAACTAGTGGTTCCAGCCAGCCGCTATCTGCAGGTCAAGAACCGCAGCAAACAAAACCCGTTCAAACAAGGGTCAATTCACAGCCAAAGAAACGCCGCTAAACCCTTTCAAACAGAGGTCATTATACGGTCAATGTACAGAGGCCACCTTGCCTGTATACCTTTCATACAAGGGTCAGTGAGCACCCAAGAGGCCACCTGGCTAATCTATTAACAAACAGTCTTTGTTAACCACCGACTGGCTACCATCTGTCGCTACTCTGGTCACCTAACTACCTAGGGTCAACATACTGCAAGAGATGTCTTAATGTGGCACGTACTTACACATCAGCCATGTGTGAGTGAGACCAATATAAACTTTGCCCCACTAGAGGAGGGGATCAGTGTTCTATAGTTACGAGTACCCAGAGTCAGACAACAGTTCACGTCAGTTCAAGCAGTTAAGTTTCACACATCGCGAGCGCGTCCCTATTCAAGGTTTAAACATTACATTCTAATATTTATTATTCATTTCATAATTCATTTATAGTTGTGCATCTTAGTTCATCTAATTTCAAACACTTTAAATTAATTGTAAAAATATAGTCTATTTTCGTAAATTCAGTAGTTCGTATTTCGAGTAACAACTCTCTAACTAACAATCACCCTATTCAAGATATCTGATTCCAATACATCTGGTGGCAGCGGTAGGATCCGATCAACTGATTCCAATACATAACCGTTCGCAACTAAGTACTAAAATCGAAATGGACTTATTGACTAGAAATATGGGCGGGTCAGCTTAGCATTCTAATATCTAACCGCCTTCAATCTGTAAAGTCCAAAATGTTCCATATTATGTCTCTAACAGAACTATTCATAGTGTCTTTAACTTACCATTCATCAAGGACTTAATCTTTGTTACATTCTGTCAACCCTACTAGACATCTTAGAGGTACTGGCCGAGCGATTTCTTCGGTAATGGTGGTCAATAAATAGATAATGTTAAAAAGTGGCCAATGAATGGGTGATAACTTCTTGCACGCCTATACTCTTTTGTTTACGTGTTGCAGAAACCTTTATTGGAAATTTAAAATAAATAAATAAATAAAAATTATTAAATTTATATTCTTACTAGTTGTTATTTATACAAACACATAGACTTTGGTATTATGAGGAAAATTATTTAATTTTTTAAATAAACAAACTCCTACTGTACAAAGTAGTCATCAGACCGATGTTACTTTACGCTTCCTCCGCCTGGAGCCTGACTAGTAACAGCAACATCAAAAAACTTCAGATAACCTAGAACAAATTCCTAAGACTTGCGACTGACTGACCACGACATACTAAAATCGACCTACTTCACTTAAAATCTACAGTAACTCCAGTTTATTCCTTCATCCAAAATCGTCTTATGAAACTCCTCTCCACTGTAGACTGTCATCTTAATCGATCCCTCCATACATTACAGGCATAAAAAACTGAAGCACATCCTCTCGTAATATTTTCCCTAAAGCTGCAGGTTTTATCCCTGCATATATACCTCGTCTTATCCCAAAAATCACTATACAAACATTGTAGGAAGGTTATAATGTTAATTTACATTGGAACTTCTATTAATTATTATTGTACATATTTGTAAATTTGTAATAAAGCTTTTTATCAATCTAATTTTTTAAATGAGAATATATCTTCTGGCATTTTATCCGTCGCACCATGTTGCATATTCATTTTGTTCCTGATTTTCATCCATCGTCAGAATAAATTCACCAAGTTCGTGTAGAGAGTTCACTTCAACATAATGTTTCTGTTACACTCAAACTTTTTGGTTTGTTGGTTGTATATAGTTATGTCGGGAGGTTATAAGGTTATGTTACTCTGTGTGTGTATGTCTGATTAGACATTAGAAAATAGTGTATAATAAATAGCATGTTTTGAAGAATACTTTATAACTAAATTTAAATAGTGTTGTTAAGTGTGCTCAGTATTTTATCAAGTCATTTTTATTAGGGAGGGACGATAAGTTATTTTAGAAGAATACTGTACTAATAAGAATAGATATAGTTTGAAGAAAGGCGATATGCATGCTACGACGGATAAAATAACAGATATTATCCAGCATTGCGGACCCATCCACGTATTCGAGAATATATCTATTTATATTTTCTTTTCGGAAGTTTCTTTTTATTATCATATTCCGCTCATTTCTTTTCTTTAAGTAAAAGTGCTTTTTTTTTTAGTTCAGTATATTTTCTAATCAAGAATTTTCATCCAATTTTATTCAATAATTTAACATTTTTCCCGCCCATTTAGTTGGTATCCAGCCTTTGAACCGTGCACATGTGCCAGTGATTCTCTTAGTTTTTTAGTTTCTTGAGTGGTCAGTTGAAGATTTTCGTTCTTTAATTCATCACCTTCATGTAGAGTTGTTTGTGCTCTTTCTGTATATGTGAGTGATTTTTCGCAATTTTCAAAAACACGTGAATTACAACAGAAAATAGAAGAAAAAACGAAGTATTAATTTTATTAATTTTGTGATAAGATAAGTATGACTGGTGGGGAGAAGAGCATTGGTGACGTGACAGGTGAATGTAGTGGGGGTCTGTCTGTAGAAGGTTTGTTGTTACAACGTCTGGATAATCTGGTCTCAGAAATAAAGTCCATGAAGTCCGAGCTCTCTAATTTTAAAAACTCTAATGAATACATATTCAATACTGTTAAAACTGTTCAAGATGAAATTATAAGTAGCATCGCACAATTAAAAAATGATGTTGTCAAATTAAATAAGCTTTGTAATGAAGTGCAAATGAAAAATGTTTTCCTTGAAAGTAAAATTTATCAGACGAATTTGTTGCTTGAAGAATTTCGAGGTTCTAATAGCGGTAGTAAATTGAGAATTGTTAATGTTCCTCACAAAGCGGATGAAAATCTCTTTGACATTTTATTCCTTATCTCAAGGTCTATTGGCTACAACTTGGAAAAAGAAAATTTGTACTCATATTACCGCTTGAAAGCTAAAAACACGAATTTTTTCCCTCCTATAATTATTACATTTCTCAGAAATACGGATAAAGAAGATTTTTTGAAGCTGTATAAATTAAATAGAAAATCTTTGAACTTGTCACTATTCCCACAATTCTCTTCTGAAACAGTACACTCGCAGCGTATATATATTAATGAAAATCTTGATAAATTTACATATAATCTATTTAAAAAGGGGCATGCATTCAGAAAGGAAGGTAAAATCAAGCATATCTGGCACAGAAATGGAAAAATTTTTATTCGTAAGAATGAAGGTACTGAAGCTAAGCTAATTAGAAAAGAAGAAGATTATTATTCTCTTATCGGAATTACCAATAAAAATGAAGGCGATTCGTTTGTTTTATCGGATCACAAATCAGAGGTGGATAATTTGGAAATTAACTGTTTTTCTCCTAATACGGTGTCAAAGAAGTATTTTAGGAAAAAACAGAAAATGCCCAGAGCTCGTCTGAGAGAACCAAGCGTTAGCGTTAATAATTCCTGACTCAAAAAAGTAAATGACTTCAGTGCAGCTTATGACATTTGTTTTTGGAATATTTATGGTATAAATACATTGAGTAATATGTCGAATGATGAAATTGAAATTTTATTGAAAAAAGATATTATTTGTCTTAGTGAAACTTGGCTGACTACTGACAAGTATGTATTTCCTTATTTTCTTCAAGACTATCATAATTATTTTGTTTCCGCAACGAAATCACATTTAAAAGGAAGAGCTAGCGGAGGCCTTTTGATCTTTATAAGAAGGAAAATGGCCGCATCAGTTAAGCTGCTGGTGAGTGATAAGAACTGGATTTTCTTGAGAATCAAGATTGAAGATACTAACTTTATAATGGGGCTGGTCTATTTAACTCCAGGTAAGGATGGTGATATCTTACTCTCGGCCCTCACTTCGATTTTGCATGAGGTAACTTCCGAGTATGGCCATGACAGTATAATCGTAGGTGGCGACTTTAATTGTCGAATTAGTGACCTAAATAGTTTTGGAGAAGATGAATTGTTATTTGAGAATTCTTATTTAAATTGTTCAAGGGTTTCTTATGATGGTGAAATTAATAGCAGAGGCGTTGACCTGGTCAATTTAATGGAGAGCTTGGGTTTCTTTGTTTGTAACGGCAGATCGGCGGGTGACACTCCTTCAAAGTTTACTTTTATTTCCTGTAGGGGAAACAGCACAGTTGATTACGTTTGGGCCAATTTTGGCTGTCTTCCATTTATAAAATATTTCAAAATTGAAAATATTTCAGATTTATCTGACCACTTTAGTGGTGTTTTGAAGCTTAATTTAAAAACGGATATCGCTCCTAGAGTTCGCTCAAGTAATAGTAATAGAAATAGAAATATTATTCCTGTTGTAAACAGAAATATACATAAGTTGAGGGAGTTTCACTTGTTGATGCAGTCTAATAACAATATTTACTTTAATAGTACTTCTGTAGTTGATCTGTACTCTAATTTTTATAATACCGTCATTAACTCAATGATTGATTCTAAAATGTTGTTATTTAGAGGCAGCTCTCCAATGATTTTTAATAAACCATGGTATTCTAAAGAATGTCATTGGGCAAAGCGACAATTAAACGGAATATATAAACTTTATAAGAAAAATATACTGAATCAAAACTTAAAAACTCTTTATCTAAATAATAAAAAATCTTATAAACTGATAATTAATAATAGTAAAAATGTTTATTTTGAATCTTTAAAAAGTACGTTGAAAAATACTAAAAACACCACTGAGTTCTGGCAAACAATAAGAAAATTTAATTATAAAAAAAATGATGACTGTCCAATCTCGATTTCTGAATGGGAACAATTTTACCATTCTGTCTTACCTTCAAATAAACTTAGTATACAAAATTTTGCCGGTTTGTTTCACCCCACGCTCGATGCCGATTTTACATTAGAGGAAATTTTATGCAGCATACATACCTGTAAAAATAATAAAGCCGCTGGGCTCGATTTAATTACTAATGAATGCTTTAAGTTTTTACCCACTTCGTGGGTACACTACCTTCATAATATGTTCAATGAAATTTGGCATAAGGAAGAATTTCCAGCCAGTTGGCATAAGATAAAAATGAAACTGCTTCATAAGAAAGGGGACCCGAAGGACCCGGGAAACTATAGGGGAATAGCTATTTTTAATACTATTTCTAAAATTTTCACTTATGTGTTATACACAAGGCTTACCGATTGGGTAAATGAGCAAAATTTCTTACCGGAAGAGCAGATGGGCTTCCGAAAAGGACTGGTTGTAGGGACGCAGTTTTCTCATTGGCTGCTGCAATAAATATTCATTTAAGGCAGAAAAGAGGAAAAGTATTTGCTCTCTTCATAGACTTTAAACGGGCGTTTGACTCTATCTCACACGGTAAACTGTGGCATAAGTTGTACAGTATTGGCATTTGTGGAAAAATTCTAAGAATTTTAATGTACATGTATGATAACGCCACAATGGTAATTTCACAGGGTACAGAGCAGTCAAAGGAAATCAATATCACTGAGGGACTGCTTCAGGGGGAAATTTTGAGCCCCTTATTATTTTCTATTTTCATAGCCGACATTGTTGACTACTTTACCAACAGAGGCGCTCAGGGAATAAATATTAATTCCACTAAAGATTTAATCATGTTGCTTTATGCGGACGACACAGTTCTGCTGTCCTCAACGTGGTCAAAAGCACAAGCTAATTTAAATATTTTGTTCGATTATTGTAATTCGAACTCTTTAACTGTAAATACTGCTAAAACCTTTCTGGTTCCTTTTCATAAAGGTGGGCGTTTCCCAGAAAAATACAAAAAACTCTGGTACAATAAACATAAAATAACCTGTGCCAAAAACTTTACATATCTTGGAGTGCCCTTCTCCTCTTCCGCTACTTTTAGTGCCGCCGCTAATTACTTTTTGTGTAGGTTTGGCTCAGCGAACTCCGCAGTTCTCTCTCTGTTAAGGGGTATTAAGTCTGATGCATGGGAGACTAATTGCACTTTATATGAATCTATCGCGGAAAGTGTACTTCTTTATAATGCCGAAGTTTGGGCACCCCAGTATTCTGATATAGTTGAGCGTGCACAATTGCTCTTCTTTAAAACGTTATTAAAAATACCTATTCACACTCCGAGCGCATATGTCAGAATCGAAACTGCGAGGACTCACATAAAATTAAAGATTTTAAAACGTACCCTTGGTTGGTGGATTCAGTTGTTGTCTATGCCAGAAGATAGAATTCCCCGATTATGTTACGACCGCTTAGTTCATTTGCATAAAAACAGTATCAATTGCCCGTCTAATTGGTTTACCCACCTAAATAATTTTTTGAAAATTATTAGTTATGATCACCTGGCAGTTAATCCGAAGCTCTCCATGATTATATATTACAAAGATGACATTTTGGAAGCATTTAAAAACCACTTAATTTGTTTGGACATTAAGACAGTTATAAATTCGTCTTTGAATTCTCACTACAGACTGATAAGTCTTCTAGGGTGTCAGCCAAGCTATTTTAATTTTGACTGTAATATAGAAAAATTACGGGTAGTAGTTCAATTGCGGCTGATTTCAAAAAAAATTTCGTAGAATTTTGGTGCGCGGGGAGAGAGTTCAATTTTTTCCAGATAAATATTGTCCGCTATGCACAAATAAAGAAATCGACGATGTTTATCATTTTTTATTTCAATGTCCTGCTCTCGTTTCATTTAGAAATAAATTTTTATTAAAATATATAAAACTAAACTGTGGCCCATTTGAATTGATTGAAAACCTTTTAAATTCATTAACAAAAGAGAAAGTGAACGACATATTTCTGTTTGTCATCAATAGTATAAAATTAAAAGCCAAATAGTAAGCCTAATTTTTTCAAAATAATTTCATTGTTTGCCAATCCTCATACCTCATATTATGTATGTTTCTATCACCATAATACCACAGGTCAATGACTGCTTCTTGTACAAATTTCTACTTTTGAAATTTGGTTAAACCTTTTTTATTTATTTCAATGCATGTTTAAGTTTATGAAGAATTATCATTTTATGTTTTATTAATATAATTATTATTGCAAGTCATTGTTATTGTCATTATCTTTACTAAGATGGTTTCTATTTTATTTTGTAGTTCATTTCTCATTTTTATATTATTTCATTCTCCCCTTTCTCTCTCTACTTCTAATTGCTGATAATAATTGGTGAAAAAGTTTTATTTCATTTTATTGTATTTACTTAATATTATTGTCGCTATTTATTTTAAATTCCAAGCATAATGTATTACCTATGTTGTACCAACTCACTTTGTACCAAACACATGTTTGAAACAAATAAAAATTTATTATTTTATTATTATTATTAGTGCCCGGAGCCTTCTCAGTGCACTGCCGCCCTCCGGACAGTGTTCTCTCGCTACAGACAACACTGTCCATCACCGAACAGCGAGCTGTAGAGGCTCTTAGGAAGAAAAATCTAATGTAGCACTGGACTCGAACCCGGGACCTCCGCGTGGGAGTCCAACGCGCTAACCACTCAGCTAATCCCTTCCCTGTAAATTATTTAATTTTTTAAATAAACAAACTCCTACTGTACAAAGTAGTCATCAGACCGATGTTACTTTAAGCTTCCTCCGCCTGGAGCCTGACTAGATAGATAGATAGATAGATAGATAGATAAATATGTTTATTATAATATTTTTTTTACATCAATTTTCAAAATATATACAAAACACAATACCGACATGGCTAAGCCGTCTGTCAGGAGTTTGGCTATCCTTCTATATATAACATACAAAATAAACAAAGTTTAAATTACATAAGAAAAAATAAAAAATAAAAAAATAATAATAATAATAAAATAAAGTATTTCTTTTTAAAAGTATTTACATCATTTTGAATTACCTTTATGCACTGATCAATTATAATTAAATTCCCTAACTAACATTTCTCTGTAGCGCATAGCCTCTTTTATGTAGTTATAAAGATTCTCAAAGTCGCTTCCATTTAATATTTCAATCATTGAATTTAAATCTATTTCCTTTTTTATAAAATACTTTTTCCTTATAAATCCCAATATTGGACACGTAGCCAGAAAATGAAAAGTTGTTTCGTTTTCACTAAGATTACATAATGAACATAAATGAACCCGTTCCAACCAAGGTATAGATTAAATTTATATTCTTACTAGTTGTTATTTATACAAACACATAGACTTTGGTATTATGAGGAAAATTATTTAATTTTTTAAATAAACAAACTCCTACTGTACAAAGTAGTCATCAGACCGATGTTACTTTACGCTTCCTCCGCCTGGAGCCTGACTAGTAACAGCAACATCAAAAAACTTCAGTTAACCTAGAACAAATTCCTAAGACTTGCGACTGACTGACCACGACATACTAAAATCGACCTACTTCACTTAAAATCTACAGTAACCCCAGTTTATTCCTTCATCCAAAATCGTGTCATGAAACTCCTCTTCACTGTAGACTGTCATCTTAATCGATCCCTCGATACATTACAGGCATAAAAAACTGAAGCACATCCTCTCGTAATATTTTCCCTAAAGCTGCAGGTTTTATCCCTGCATATATACCTCGTCTTATCCCAAAAATCACTATACAAACATTGTAGGAAGGTTATAATGTTAATTTACATTGGAACTTCTATTAATTATTATTGTACATATTTGTAAATTTGTAATAAAGCTTTTTATCAATCTAATTTTTTAAATGAGAATATATCTTCTGGCATTTTATCCGTCGCACCATGTTGCATATTCATTTTGTTCCTGATTTTCATCCATCGTCAGAATAAATTCACCAAGTTCGTGTAGAGAGTTCACTTCAACATAATGTTTCTGTTACACTCAAACTTTTTGGTTTGTTGGTTGTATATAGTTATGTCGGGAGGTTATAAGGTTATGTTACTCTGTGTGTGTATGTCTGATTAGACATTAGAAAATAGTGTATAATAAATAGCATGTTTTGAAGAATACTTTATAACTAAATTTAAATAGTGTTGTTAAGTGTGCTCAGTATTTTATCAAGTCATTTTTATTAGGGAGGGACGATAAGTTATTTCAGAAGAATACAGTACTAATAAGAATAGATAAACTTTGAAGAAAGGCGATATGCATGCTACGACGGATAAAATAATAGATATTATCCAGCATTGTGGACCCATCCACGTATTCGAGAATATATCTATTTATATTTTCTTTTCGGAAGTTTCTTTTTATTATCATATTCCGCTCATTTCTTTTCTTTAAGTAAAAGTGCTTTTTTTTTTAGTTCAGTATATTTTCTAATCAAGAATTTTCATCCAATTTTATTCAATAATTTAACATTTTTCCCGCCCATTTATCTTCGATTCCATTCACGTCGGCAATTTATTCACCTTAAAAAGTAATTTTAGAAATCTATCTAATATCCTTTTACTTTTCTGATAGTTCTAGCTATCCAGCGCCGACTTTACATTATTCCAGGATTCCGCAATTACAATATTTTCCTGAACATGTTACATATCTGGAATATATACATTAAATTGGTAGTTAATAATGATTTCGAATTTACATTAATAACCATTGTATTGTTAAAAATTATGCATTCTTTATTGCATTCCATTATTTATGCAAGCCATAACAATATAACCCGGTTTTGGTGCAAGAGCATAATGTTTAAAACATAAATAACTTTCTCAATTGAGAATAATATAGATATATTATGACAATACTTCTAAACCGGTAATGAATGAATGAATTTAACACCAGCATGTGTGGTATCGGGAATGAAGTTTTGATGGTTACCTCTTGTCAAAATTTATAGGGTTGCAATGACTTCCAAACTCACATACGCCCCTCTGCTAAAAAGGAAGGGAGATGGTCAAATTTAAATTCAGAACTGGTAGTGTGTTTATTTATGTCTGGGGTATTAATCTTATGTGTGATATATGGCGGTCTAGTATATATACAGTACTGCTCTGAGTGAGTGTCTGTACGTTTGTATGCCCGTCCGAACGAACGTTCAGATTCGATTTTGGTCAAGTTGGTTTGATTGCAAACCTCCTAGTCTATCGATATATGTTTTACATCACTGCTTCTACCTCCAACTTTCTGCTGGGATGATTTTTATGCGTATACAATATGATGGAGGTAACAAAAAAAAACCGCAGAGAATTACCTGTCAAAAAAATATTAATAACCTCGGCCTCAGATATTTAGGGTAATTTATTTTTATAATATATATTGCTTTCAATTTTTTTTTTTTTTTTTTTTTTTAATTGAATTTCAGATAATTTTAATAATTTAATAATTAGATGGGCCTTTTAATTACTTATATTTCTCGTTTAGAGGTATTTAAACGAGTTGAAACAATTATAAAAATCATTAATTATTTATTGCATCATTAATTAATACGATTAATAAAACACAAATGGATCCAATTTTTTCCGCTTATTTTTTTTTTTTTTTTTAATTTTATCTATAATATTCATTTTTCAAAGTTCTGTCTTTTACTTCATCCGTTTTACGATGAAACTTTTGTCTGGAAGTATTTGCATGTTCGGTTTCGCTACATTTGAATTTCTCTATGTTTTTTAGAGTGTGCACATTAAATGCTTTCAATCTGAATCCTTCGGGGTCTAGCAGTCTGCAATCAAAATGTTTAAATGTTTTTTTTTTTTTTTTTAATTTTGCGCATCGACATTGCTGTCATTAGCTCTACTTAGTTAGTTTTCTTTCTCGAACCGGATTTACATGAGTCGGGACAGCACATGTTATCCCAGATGGCATCTACTCAGAGAACCTTGCCCAGCTTCTCCTTCTCTCATCCTTCTCCTTCCAGAATCACCTCCTTTATCAATTCCGCTCTACTTACCTCAAAAACTGGGCAGTCGAAAATTATATGGTGCCACGTTTGGGCAACAAACAAATCCAGGGCTATTTATTATTTTAAATCAAAATAAATATGATTTATTTTTCCTGTGACCGGAAAGTGCGATAGTTAGCTTATAAGAGTGGTGCAAATCGATCTTGTTCTTCAAAGTAACTGTTGGGAAGAAACTTTTAGTTACTTCGGCTTTGCAAGTATTTTGCCATTCATTTTCACACATTTCTTGACTTTTCTTTGTAGCCTTTCCCTTCACATAACTAAGAGTTAGCTTTGAATAGCAGATTCAGGGTCAGGGTCTAAAGCCGCTTCAGTAACTAAACTATCTGCTACTTCATTACCTTCATTGCCAGCAAGAGCCTTTGACCCATTCCAGATTTATTATCCAGTGCAATTCCATTCTCAATTTTTTTTTAATTTTGATCTAATCAAATCAGCCATGGAGTTATGATTTCCATGACAATGGATACAGCAGAGACATCTCGCTATCTGTATTTATCTCAGCAGTCCTTGTAAAACTAGATGCTATCATCTGTATCCATTCAATCGCCTTAAGGTTGGCTAGGAGTTCGGCTTGATTGCTTGAGCACCAAAACGCAAGTCTACATTTTTCTGTATACACAGGTACATTTTCATTTTCTCTAAATATAACTAAAGCTCCTCCAACCTGATCACCAATTGTACTACTTAAGTTAATTCGGTAATATAATTTATTTCTTTCTTCTCTCAAAACAAGTTCTGTAGATGGGTGAGAACCATCAGGATCTGGGGAATTTATATTATAGTGTGGATCATTTTTTTTTTTCTTGGGACTATATCTACAATCTACTGCTAAGTGGAAATAGAAAATCGAGTTTTCTCCAGAAATACATGTTTTGAACGGCCAGGAATCCAATTAGAAAATGGTCAGTACGTGTATTTATCCGTTCATATGTTTGTATGTCTTTATGTGAACAGTACAGCTCAGATAACAAAAAAAATCCAAGAAGATCAAACATGATATCCAATTTGGGTATCACCATTGAATCTGCCAGGAAGTTACTTTGAAAAACACTTGAGTTTGCTGGTGAAAGCAAACACTATTAGCTATCAAAATGTAAGGACCCTGAAGAGACTCATTGCAATATAGGCAAAACGTCAGTTTCTAGCAAACCATTAACGCGGTCTCAACCTGGAAACTTAAGTGTTTTTCATGAAAATGGCTGAGGAAAGCTAAAAGAACAGAAAGTTATTTATCAAAATTCCTTAAGCGGAAATACATTTTACTGAGTTTTTTACGATTTCATCGAAACCGGTTCCAACGATTTTCTTTAAACTTTTGATATACACTAATATGATGGATGTTGGCAATCCCGAGAGAAAGAGAGATGGGCTAATTACTGAGGATGACCAATGACGTATTTTTGAAACTTTCAGCTATTCACTGTTACTTATGACTGAGAAATAATTTCTTGCATAAATTTGGTGTATTTAATATAGATTTTAGAAGTTATTTTTCATTAGATTAGCAGAAAACTTTTCAATACCTTAATTTAGATACCTAGGCCCTAAATATGTTATTACTGGGCATACTTTAACTGTAAACGAATTATGAGATAGCAAATATATCAATGCTTCGTCCTAACCAAAATGGCACCATTAACACCAGTATAGCCAACATGAGGGTCTGGTCCATCTGTCTGATGTGTTTGGAATAGATAGACTAGTGCCAGTGTGGGATAGATTGGCAATTATTTTTCGTTAAAAGAAACAAAATACTGTCTTTAAATTAAAACTACTCTAACAGCAAGTGATTACCATAATACTTAATTTAGAAGATATGATTAATGCAATAAAAAATGAAGAAAAAAAAAAAGACAATGTAATTGAGCAAGAAAAACTAATGAATCCCAAGAAGAAACAAAAACTTGATTAATCAGAGTCAAAAAATGAATAATTGTCAAATCTTTTATGATAATAGTGACTGATGATTTAAAAAAATTATTCCAAGAAGACGCATGTGTTATAATAACATTAAAAGTACAAATATCTAGAGATCGAGTACATCGATTGCAAAATGGTTGCACGAATCGTATACAGTTAACCAAATCACTGTGATGTTTATGGTAAAAGGGGCAGTAACAAGAACAAACTATTGTGCAGCTATACTGTAAATGCAAATGTTGGCTCCACAAAATGAAAGGAATTAGCACAGTAACAGTATTCTTCCAATTGTGCTATTGCTATTATTTGATTTACTCTCTCAATAATTACGTTTCATTTATTTAAAAAAAAAAAAAATCTGGTGTGAAACACTCACACAACTTCTCTCTTACTCCTGTTCTCAAAATTATAATTGACAAAGGTTATGGTTTGTGTACCAAATATAAAGAAATTCGTCGAAAACTGACAAAACTTTTTAGTAAATGCGCACTTCCGGCTACTAATTTTCTTAAAACTTGGAATTTTGGCCAACTATTTATTATGTTTGGATAATAGAATTATATAATCAACTATGATACCTCTTTAGAGGATGCTGTAAACCCAACCCTCCCTAAAAAGTACCCTTAAATGAATTTTCCCCGAGAAATGTTTTTTATAAAAGATGTAGATCTTTGCATGTTTAGCTTATATACGATGTTTCAAAAAAATCGTCGGAGCCATTTTTGAGAAAATCGCGAAAAAAGTGAAAAATCATTTAGTAAAGTTTAAAAACAAACGCACTTCCGGTTATCCGATTTTTTCAAACTCGCAATTTCAACAACATATTTAATTTTAATTAACATTATTTAGATAACAGAACTGTCTAATAAACTGAAATAGCAGTTAAGATGAAAATCTAACCCCATCCCTCCCCCAGAAGTGCCTTTAAATGAATTTTTCCAGAGAAATATTATATATAAAAGTTGTAGCTCTTTGTATGTGTAATTGATATCCTAAGTTTAAAAAAATCGTCGGAGCCATTTTTGAGAAAATCGCAAAAGCGTAAAAAAAAACGACTAGTGAAGTGGTACTTTCGGCTGAGAAATTTTGACAGATAACGCACCGTCAGTTCCCGATGGTGATACCTAAACGTAATATCAAGTTTCAACTTTCTACGGTTTTTCGTTTTTGAGCTATGCTGTTCAGATATATACACACACACATACCATTTGCTAAAAGCCACTTTTTTGGACTCAGGTGTCTCAAAATGGATATTTCCGCTAAGAACTCGTTATCGAAAATTTGACACGATTACAATACTTCCTCTTACTAGGTGTAAGAGAAAGTAATATACATCATTTACTTAAAAAAAAAAAAAAAATTCAATTATCTTTTTGGCTATTTGTACTATGGAATCGATAGATCATGTCGATAAATTTATTAATTTGTTTCTCCGTTTTGTAGAAATGATTAATAATAATCTAATTTATGTTTTCTAAATAAAATTTATAAACAGAATGTATTGTTTTTTTTTTTTTTTCTTATATTTGTCCATGTATTTTTACTTTTGAGGTTATTAAAAAAAAAAATGGTTTCCCCAGCATCTCACCCGGAATTACCCTATCTTCGACTTTTATTTGAAAGAATTTTTCTGAGGCAACTTATTTAAAAATATTTTAGTGGAGAAGAAGTTTAATGAATTTCCTCCCTAAATTGCTATATTAATATTTATTTTACGATTCTGTCATCTATTTAATATTGTGAAAAAGCTGGCACAGTTATAAATTATTTAGTTATCCCAATAAACACATGGTTTATTATATGCAATAATTTGAAGAATAATTTGTCTACGTTTACACAGAATAAATAAGATTTTTGAATTGTGTATTTTTGAAATGTGCTTTGATGTATTGTTTTGTTGGTTCACAATAAAGAAATTGGAAGTTACGTCCAACTTGGGGAGTATATTATTGGTAATTAATTAGTATTAGTCGAGACATATTACGAGGCCAAATAATATGTAACAATATTAATTAGAATTAAATTTATTTTAAGGAATTTTTCTGTGATTATCTTCGTGAAGACTTCAAAGGGTTTCATTAGACTTGGAATACTAATTAAACATACAGAGACCTCATTTTTTTTTAAAAAAATTTTTCGAGAAGGTTAATTTAAGAGGAGGAGGATTTTAGGTGAGAGCTGAGATTATACTTTCCATAAAAACAAAGAAAAAGAATCGTTTTATTAAGTGTTTAGATTTTCCCAATTGATGAAGATACCTGGGAAAACATTTAGCGTGTAGAAACTTTGTCACAAACAATTATTGTAAATTACAATGAATGTTTTTTCACATCTGACTTATTTCTTAAAATTGTTTACGCCTTTCTAGGAAAAGAATTTTCTATTAATGTATGGTTTCTGAACCCCATATATTTATAAATCTATTATTATTATTATTATTTGTCTGTGGGGAAGAGACCAAACCCTACGCTATGCAAAGCCTCACTAGGTCCATATAGCTACCCTAAGAAAAACAACAATAAACCGGGTCTAGAACAAATATACAGACCCGGATCTAATCCATCTAAGATTCACCGCAGTCCGAATAAATCGGACAGTAATCTTAATGGGAAAAATAGCCTAACCTCATCTACAGACATCCTATTCCGATCAAAAGTCCTAAACCTAATTTCCTCACAACCCAGGCAATCAGTCATAAGATGGATGGGGTGTTCTCTCCTCTATCTCACAGAGTCTACAAAATGGATCCGGCATGAAACCTACAATGTCCAGTAAGAGATCCAACAAGTAAGATGCCTGAGAGAGGTACGTGAAAAACACAGCAACGGTCTCATTAATGACCTTGTCCGGATGAGCATTTTAGACTGCCGAAAACCAACTGAGCTCATCCATAAGGATGAATACTGTGAAGCTGTCCATGTCTGGAAGCCTGACAGACATGTGCCAGCAGATATGCCAACAGCAGGCTCGGGACCAATGAAAGGGAGAGAGGCGCCTATTTTGGCAAAGCTATCCACCTCCTCATTCCCAAAAAAATCCCATGTGACCTGGTACCCAGACTAGGAGCACATCCTTCAGAGAAGAAAGCTCTACCAGTCTTTTAGAACATTCTAACACCAACCTGGAAGTGAAGACACATGAACTCAGCGCTTTCAGCGCAGCTTGGCTGTACGAACAGATACAAACACCTTTTAAGTAAGTGTTATGTATTTATAAACATAACACTTTTATTTGAAACTTAAAAAAAATATGAAAAAATAACTCTTGGTAGAAGAATGAAAGCAATATGTAGACATGAACTCATGTTTTGTGCAAGTTTTGCGAGCTTTACATAGTTGTGGGGGTGGTAGTAGCCGCGGCAATGAAAGGGGTGTGTGTGTATTCATTAATTAGTGAACTAATTGACAATTTTATAGTAGATAAAGAGAGAGTGAGTGAGAATGGAAGAGTGATGGCCGTTATTAGAGAAATTAGTGCCGCTATTGGCTAGCTGGCACATATATATATATATAGAGTACTAACGGGGACGGCCGTTCAGAGTGTCTCATACTCGTCCTCGACTTTGGAGGTGGAGTGTATTGCGTGTTTGTTCTGCCCGGCATTCATCCCTCTCTTCAAAACCAAACCACTACTAACTTTACAATACTGTATGTTGCGTTTGTGGATATAGAGGTGTGCGCGTACGTATGGTAAATCAAGTCTGCCACTACTAGACATACATATACTGGCGCACTCTGCCTGCTGTATATCATCATTCACTTTAATTATTCTACCCATAGTATATATATATATATATACATGAGTTATACAGTATATGTTCATACATTCAACTGTATTGGCTCCATAGAACCCACTAAAAACTCTGATAAGCTACTATATTAACCAAAGTTCAAACAAAATATAACTTCATTTTTAAAGTAAATAATGTTCTCTAGATATTTATATAAAGTTATATAATTATTTTTATTATATAATGCCACTTAAGATATTTTAAAACCATAAGGTAAAGTTAGAAGAGATGACGGGGGGGGCTAGGGAAGTAGACGCAGACTTTGCTTCTCTTGTTTGCCACCACGTGGCGTCATGCAAGTTAGTTGAAGGGTAGAGAGATCAGAAGTGAACGTGTTGCAAAATTCTTGACTTATTTTATGTGTTCTTCTGTGTTTTACAAACATTTATATGCATCAGCTACATCTGGTAAATATCTGAATTTTCATAACACTTAGTAATTTTTTTTAAATTTTTTATATTCTCTAATTGCAATTGAAATGAAAGATTTCCTGCTGTCGTTAAAGTTGGGCTCGTAGACGTAGTGTTTACCATGTTTTATGTCGATCAACCATGTTACCTTCACAGAGGAGAGGTCTCCTACCTATGGTGCGTCATCTATCATACTATAGTAGAGAGACGGCCAAATGTAGTGTATTTGTATTTTGTTTCGGGAATAAATGAGAATGTCTTTATTTTGAAAAATAACATTTTTTTTGTAGATAATAGTAGTTGACATATATTTTATAAGCATTATCTCTTTAATATATCTCCCATATTTTGATACTGGGCATAACTTTGAAATGTACGTTATCACTCACAGTTTTTTATCTGGTGAATACCTGAATATTCATAACGTATTAGTAAATTTTTATATACCACATTAATTACAATTGAAATGAAAAATTTCCACGCTGTTGTTAAATTTGGACTCTTAGCCATAGTGTTTATCAAGTTTCATGGGATTAACCATGTTTCCTTCACAGAGGAGAGGTTACGGCAACTCTCCTATCTATGGTGCGTCATCTATCCTACCATAGTAGGAGAGACGGCCAAATGTAGTGTATTTATATTTTGTTTCTGGAATAAATGAGAATGTCTTTATTTTGAAAAATAACATTTTTTTTTTATTATAGATAGTAGTTGACATATATGTTTTATAAGCATTACCTCTTTAATATATCTCCTACATTTTAATTACATGCCATAACTTTGAAATGTGCATCGTCTCTTTTAACTTTACCCTACTTATTTTTTAATTAATATTGACAGTATATATTACTGAAAAGTTTACGGTTAGCACAGAAAGGCTGGTAGAGAAACTGTTTAAGGTATAATCAATTAGTTGGATTCCATATAAAATCTGAATACTAATAAAACGTTATAAAAAATAATACAATAATAAGAATAGAAATATTCACATGAATTTCTTGTATTATACTTTTCATAATTCTATAACCGGATGATGGTGATTTAACGATATAAAAGAAACCCACACGAACTGGAAATTTACATAACGTCAAATGTATAAATTCACAATTTTGTAATAACGAAATTTACTGAGTAAGGGTATTTTCCCTTATTATATTTACAGATTCTTCTTATTCTTAATCATTCTCTTTCTACCGCAGTTGCAATGTGGAGATCTTACAGAACTTCTTCCATTCACTACGGTCCCTCATTAGCTTTCTTCTCTGGGCCCACTGTAGGCTGCTATATTAAAGGATTGGTTTATTTCCTGTACGTAGGTTCTTCTTGGGCAAGACCTTCTTCTTGTGCCAGAAGAAATCTTTGCCTCATACGCTGCCATTGCAATCTTATCATCTTGCATTCTAAAGACGTGACCAAATCATCTCAGCTGCGTTTCCCGAATAATTTCTGCAGCGGGTCTTACATTCAGGTTTTTCCTTGTGGTGACACTCCGTTTACTGTATCACTTCGTTTTATTTTCCTTTTTTTTTTGAGGTACCTCAATTTTACTGCTTGTATCGAAGATCTATGCCGTGAGGAGAATGTTCACGATGTACTCGAATAAGTGAGAATCGGAATGAATACACTTTTGTAAACGGCTGGTTTTGTTTTCTAAGTCACCTCTTGTCTCCTCAGTAAGCTCCATAATTTATTTAAATCTGTAAATATTGACAATAGTAATATTTTTATTTTTTTAAATTTTTGTTTATGATCTTATATTAGAATCTCTCTTGGATGAGAATAAACATTTCTTTAGCATTTAAATCCGTAAAAAAATAATAAAATCCCGGTTCAATCCGTTGCATTTTTAAGATGGATTTTCATTTGATTTTTCTTGAATTTCTTCCCAAAAATTAGTAACATTACTTATTGATATGCAATAAAATTTTAATTATTGAATTGAATTTTAATTATGTGGCGCACAGCTTGTGATCTAAAACAGTGGTTCTGAACTGTGGGGGAGAGGATAGAATATAATAGTGATGAATGAAACAAAATAATTGCAGTGAGTCATATAATAGGTAACTGTAGAAAATTTAAGAACAATGCTAACCATTTTTGAATCAATTTTAAAAGAAGTTCTAAATCTACCTAAATTAACCTTCTTCTAAACTCCTCTAAATCTTAAACCTACCTCTTCATTGTCAATGTGTTGGCAATCACATTAACTTCCAATATGGTCTGGCTTCTGCCAGTATAAGATTATTTTTTTCTAAGATAGTTGAGTTGACCGAGGCATTTATTACCTTAATCATTTTCTAATTGATAACGCATTAGGTCAGTATCCAGTTGAAGTGGAAAAAATCTTACAATTTTGTGAAATTTCGCTGTAGATGCTGACTTCATAGACTCCGAATGTCTGTCTGGTTCTCTGCCTAAACCTTCAGCTCCTGCCCAGTCTGTGGTCCTCCATCCATTCGTAATGCTCACAATGGTATGTTCTTCATTACCAGAAAAAGCAGATTTACGGCTACATTCCCTTTGAGACTAACATTCATAGAAAAATTACATAACTGATTTACGAGCAATTTAATTCATTATAAGCTTATAGTTATAAGAAAATAAACTACTTGAAACGGTTTCCAGCTGGCCATGGAGACAGAAACGAGGTTTAAAAAAAGAAAAGGCAATGCTTTACAAGTAAAAGAGATGGTTACAGAAGCTTTGTGATTATTAAAAATAACTAGTGAGTTTTAATTAGGAATATAGACCAAATTTGATTAGAAATTTTAAGAACAGTGAAGAGTTCTTGTGCATCATTTTCCAATAGAACAACAAGTATCCTTAACTTACAGGAAATTGGTGCTTGACTTTCGACCAAGGTGATTGATTAAATTTAAATAGCATTCTTAATATTTGTTGCAAGTACCTAATTATAACTTGATTACTTGCTCAATCCCGTGTTTTTATTTTTCTCATTACTTTGTTTATTAGACACCACATAGATTCACTGCAATCAAGAGTTCAATTGAATGCTGCCTTGCGAAATTGGTTTTTTTACAAGCCCATCCTGTGCTTTGGACTAGTATTTTAAATTTCAGGAATAATTCAGGAAGAAGCAATAAGACAAGGGAATGAGTTGGCCTACGCCCTGGCGAAGATAGGCGCTGCGACCACGCTTCTAGAGCCGGAACCTTTTTGTGGGGTCAGCGACCAGTTTCTGTTGGAAGACTTAGGAAGGAGGAGGAGGAAGCAAAGAGATTACAACTCTGGAACTCCCTCCACGGTTTGCGGCAGGCCAAGATCTGCCTGGAAAATTATAACCAGTGGAGATTGGAGGCCTGCATCTCCTGAGGAAGAGCAGGCTTTGCGTTCTCACGGAGCATTGCCGACTTAGAGGGCACCTGACGAAGCTGGGTTTGGAAAGTGATAGCCCATGCAGACTCTGTGGGATGTTGGAGAAAACTCCATTACATCTCCTAACGAAGATGTTGCCACTCAGAGAAGATCCAAGAACCTGGGTAGCTACCAAGTGTAGGAGGAAGATATACCATCTCTAGAGCCCTTTCGGTTACTAGGATCCCTCAGGGATCTTAACCTGATGGAAGTCATGTAGAACGGATGTTCATTTGGGACATCTACTCGGGTGCTGTAGGCAAATAGCCTGCGGCACCCAGGGGGCATAGCACAATAATCGCAAGGTCACAGTGTATTGGCCCCCCTTCAAAAAAAAAAGAAGACAAGACTTGCCGGTTAATGGCTTTTATTAAGATTATCTTAGCCCTATCAATTATAGATTCAGAATAATATTTCGAGGTAATTGTAGCCCGGGCTTTCACCTTGCTTTCAAACTCCCAGCTTAGATCTAGAGCTCACAGCCAAGAGAGGGCGAGAGAGAGGTAGAAAATTTGGAAGCTGCTAGGCCTCCCATTCTCTATGCCTACTTCGAGAGCTTACACAACTAATACGTTAATTAAAAATTACAAAACGGTCATTTCATACGTCACAATCCAATAATTGCTTGTTTGTTTTTTTCAAGATGAATATCACATGATAGTATTCACTAAAAGAAAGAAGAGCTTTGAAACCAAAAAAAAAAAACTGCTTAAAATAGATTTTGAAAAATCTATTAAAAAGATTTTTGACTAGTTAAAATAGATGAACTCCTATTACTAAATAGTCAAACAGTTGTTAACCAACCCTATTTGATATACTGAAACTTAAATGGATTAAAAGCATCCGGGATCTACGCTTTATGCCAAAGCTTCCTGGCTTTCGGAATCACATGACTTGCCTTCATGATCACAATCAACAAAACAAGGGGATTTAACGAACTTTTTGGGTAAACAATTTCTATTTTATAAACGACAAAAAAATTTAAAATTAATAAAATTAAATAAAATTAATCATTATTTGGTAAATAGTCCTATAATATCAGATGAGAAGTTAACTGTATAGTTGGCTTAGTTAAAAATCATATGGCCCTAACAAATTATTGATAAGAAAAATGTGAATCTAATATTATTTTTAATGGTTTTTGTTAAAAAAAAAAACGAAATTTTCAGTGCAATATTAAAAAGGGATAAAAATGGCTAACAATGGAACTGCATGGTAGGTATGGTTTAAGAGATCAATTGAGAGCTGCTGTTTTTAACTACAATATGTCCAAATAGTAAATCACAATTCATGTTTTTTTTTCCTTTTTATTTTTCCAATATATTTTATTAAGACGAAAGAGCGACATTAAATTTTATTATATCAACCGTAAAGGGAGTCTCATTGTCAGGACATTACGCGTATATCCTATTTACATAATATAAGATTAAGGGCATCGATGCAATGGCTCAAATTCAGCTTAAATGATACTATAGAAGTAGTAGCAATACATTTAATTGACCAAAATAAAATAAAAAAAATCGCCATTTTCAAAGCTGCATAGGCTTCCTATTGTGACGTAAACTTTGTGACTATTTCAAGGAGAAAGATTTCAAGGATCAGCAAGTCTAGTGAGAGTGAGTGATCCTTCAATATTTCAAGTGTTTTTAGGATTTGCTACTTTATTGCTGATTATTGTAGGAAAATTATGGAAATTGAACAAATTGATAAAAATAATTTTCATATGATCCCTTCTATCTTAGAAAAATACTATCATAACAACATCGAATTGTAGACTTATTTAAGGAAATTCTGAAATCTGTTAGGAAAAGTGAAGCTGCCTTATATAATGTGTTTGTAAAGGAGAGAAAATGGTTTGGTTTGAATGAACAAACTAGAAGTGAAGTTGAACACTGAATAATATAAAAGCACCACTGACTGCCTAGACTTTACACTAAAATAACAGAGAATAGTAGACAGGTAAAGAGCAAGGTGGATGACACGTTGTGACTGCCGAGTGAACTCTCCTATATGACCTGTATCTCTCCTGTTACTGTATTTAAGCAGTTTCTCCAACTCTCTCTTTCTGCTATGGATCCCTCTCTTTGGATCCTATTAAACCTTACTATTGCTTTAAAACTATTTTTTTTTCTATTGAACAACAGTGCAATTATTTGCGCTAAGTCAGCTTTAAGTATTAAAAGTAATGGACTAATCAATATAGCATGTAGATTTGTTGCCCCAATCACCCTATTTTATATTCATCCATCTTGGAATGATCAATTTTATTCACAGTATATCACAATATGACATATTCAGTTCAATCAAGCTATGTGATAATAATTGTAAAATAATATAGCGGTAATTTTTACTTTCTCATACTTCTGGTAAAGAGGAAGTATTACGATCGTAACCCAATTTACAAAACTGAGTTTTCGGCCAGCAATACATGTTTTGAGATTCCCTGCCCCCCTCCGAGTATGGAAAAAAAATGTTTTAACAAAATGTGTTTGTACAAAATGTCACAAAAACCAAAAATTTATAGGCAGCCAAAAATTGATATCCCTATATTAAGCAAGTGGCTAAAATCGCCAGTGCGCCCCAAAAATTTTAGACTGGGCCGCGCTACGTAGAAGGCTGAGTAGACGAAAACTGAGTAAGGAAAGCAAAATATTGTTATAGTATTTGATAATCGTGGCTTTGTTTCACTCCTCCATTGCACCGTGCCAACCTAATCCGGGAGTGCTCAGCCTCCGGACCCCTAGAATCCTTACTGATGTACGCTCGAGAAATAGAAAAAAACAATTCCGAGTCAGTCCCAATTTGTGTACGCTTAGATTACACCTCTGGATACACATGCACACACACACATCAATCATTCTTTTCTTATGTACTGGATTCATTTTTTTTTATCACACACTGTAAACATTCTTTTTGATGCAATCATACTCTCTTTCATAACCCAAACAATTACTTCAAGCCCCACGCCATATACCGCAAAATGTATAGAAATTTTGCTTTGATATCTGCCAACATTATACGCTTGTGCACTACAAACTAAAAGAAACATTATTCCGATCCTATGCCAAATATTGTCTGCTTGGTATTAATGTATATTTTTTGTTAATTCATAACAAAAACTAAAATAAACCAAAACTGAAAAAAAAAAAAAAATGAAATAAAATAAAATGACATGCCGTGATTGAATTGAAAGAGGGACATCCAACAATGACCATCATAAGCCAGTTAGCATAGACACCGATGAAGTGAATTCAAAGAATGCCTTTTTTTAGCGATCAGGTGATCGTGATGCCATCGGCGCTTCAACCTTCAGGAAGTGTTTATACTGATAGTGTTGTCTGTGACAAGTTGCGTATCAATGGGCTGTAGTGATGGGAAAGTTTGGAATGAAATTTAATATATCAGAACTTGGCGTGATCGAGGACACATGGGATTTTTAGTTCAGTATGGATAGTGACGCAAAAAGGAGCATCGACAGTTTATTGTGAGAAGGATTTTTGATTTGAGGGATTGGATGCGGTAGAGATTGAAGCGCTTTGCTGATCCGTGTAGTTCGAGTCCGTATGTCTAGATAGCAGCGAGCAGGGCTATGTGTAGAGTATTTGTTTGTTCGAAAGAGTTAGTTTTCGTCGTCTGTCGAGTTGTTGCTTAATCATTCGTTACCAGAACTCACGTTTTTCTCGAGTATATTGAATCCAGGTTTCTCGTATGAGCCGAGATATTGCACTTTGTCTGTCGAAGGAATAGAAAGCTGGTTCGGGTATATTGAAAAAGAGTATTTTGCGGTTCAGTGTGAATGTTATCTATCTGGATTTGCTCTCATTTACTTTTATTCTTCATTCGCGACACCAGGGTTTTTGAGGATTTGAAAATGGGATTAAAGAGATTGGGTGGCAATTGCAGGATCCTTATTTTAGATCTTTTGCCGTATTGTCGGCTAAGGAATAAAAAGTGGTTGCTCGGATTTAGAGGAATGTCTGCCTATACATTGCGTTGAAGAGGGGAGCAAATATGCTCCTTTGAGGAACTCTAGCGCGGATAGGATCTAAGAAAACTCCCGGGCAATGTTGCTTCAGCTAAAAGGAGGTATTTATGGTGTCCACCAAGCAATTTCGGAATCCAAAATGATGTTCAAGAATAATGGGGGGGGTTGATAGAATGTTTTGAAGAAGGATTTGGAGTTTTGTTATTTAATTTTTTTCAAAAAATACATAGTACGTAATATATATAATTATTTTAATATTTATTTTTAAAACTTTCACACATGGACTATTCAAATCCGTGATAAAAATATTCATTATAATAGAATAAATATTCAATTACTATAGAATAACTGTCCATAGTTGTGACCCTAACAACTAATATGGTGGCCATTATTAATTTTGAAATGTATTATTCGAGTTGCTGCATTTTTAGATTTTCAAATTTTTTTAATTAAATACGTACTGCTCAAAATATGTATGACATAATTTTTTTTTTAATGAATAATAGTGTATTGTGGGTGGCATACTGTGAAAAAATTTCATCATCCTGATACGAATAATTATAGAAAGGTATGTACATTGTCTAATCCCACTTCGGGCCAAATTTAATTTGATGTATTCTGTGTATTTTTGTGATGTTAAATTTTAAACATTACTTGAGGGTAGGTTGAGGGCAGGTTTCTAGCGCTCTTTTCTGCACCAGAAGTGTAACTCACTTCTAATACCAGTCTGGGACCATAATCATGGGGGACCATTCTATCAAATACCTTTATCAATAAGGTTATGCGCAAGAACACACCTTGAGATCAGATCTGCGAGAGTCTTCCTTTTAAACATGCCTCCAAGTAGCCAATTTTGTGAGTACTTTGGCAAGGTAATAACCCCCCTTATGATGAAGGGAAAGCAACCACATGCTTTATTTGTTTAAACTACATATTATAAAAAAAAAATATTTCTTTTTCTTCCGATTTCTACTTTTTCTTTTAAACATAACATAGTGCATAACACAGTGTAGATGAGGAGTATAGTTTACAGAATATACCACCAGAATGCGCTACACGTGGGGGGAGGGAACTGTTCTACACATTTACCGAATATCTATTAATAAAAGAGACGCCTTTGTAAGAGACTTACTGCGAAACATTCATTACTTACAATTAACGTGATAAAAATAGTGCTGCAACCATTCAGAAGCAGTAGAGTTGCCTCTTCAGTTCCGTGAAAACAGAAAACCTTCTAAAGTATCTTCTACAGATTTCAGTATTTTGTAGCTTTCATTTTTTTTTTTTCTAACAGAATAAGTAGAATTAATAAATATCAAGTAGCATTCTGGAAGAAAGACATATTCCCCCACTTTTGTTTGGTTGAATGGTGACGGACCATTGCAATGATAGGTGAATACACACACACAAACACAAACACACACACTACTTGACACTTGTATTTATATGGCAATTTTTTAACTAACTAATGACGAGAAACTGTAAATAAAAGATACTGAGCAAGAATCACAATGGAAGCATACAATGGTATGTGCAGCTAGAATGATATTATTGCTTGTTCTAACATTCGTTTAGATTGAAGAGAACTGTAACTGTTCTATAACACAGAACTTCTCGACAAAGAGCTGTGTGAAGAAGCTTAATTACATCTGGGAAAGTGTTACTTGTTGGAACTCTTGAGGAATATTTTGTAACCTCTTGTAAATACTTGTTTCCAGACTGGTTGTTTCATCCTGAAAGTGATTTTTAGACCAGATTTCTAACTGTTGATGGTTAATTTCAGATTTTTACAAATGTTTATTTTAACACTTGAGGTTAATTTAAGCTCTGAAATTGGGCGTGACAATTTTCTTAGCTAGAGTAGGCGAGGTTTTAGTACTAAGCTTGATATTTGAAGGATGTAACCCATTCATCCTTGAGTAAACGTGTGGACGTGGTCGAGGGGATTATGCGCGTTGAGATATATGAGAACAACTAGCACGCTAACGGTGGTTGCGTCAGCCACATGAAGCTGCCAGTATCTTTTTTGTAAAGTTTCTCTGAAGAGTGTTATAATCTATAACAATAACCAAAATCAAGCAAGTGAAATGTCAAATGTTTCTAGTGAAAATCGTATACGCATGGCCACATGTAGAATTTGTTATGAAGAAGTGTCCGAACAAGATTTAATACAACCATGCAAATGTACTGGAACAATAGCCAATGTACATAAAGAGTGTTTAGATACATGGATTGATAGAAAATGTGTACCAACTTGTGAAATATGTCACGCTAGCTATCCGCCAACTATAAATTACAAGTAATTTTTTAATTTTTGGATTCCTTCATTACTTTTTTTGGGTAAAAGTGTAAAATAGCTACTCCACTCGCCAGTGCATTCCTAAAGACATTTTTTCCCCTTAACTCTACGCATTACGTACACCATATATTGTGCTTAATATTTTATTTCTTCAAACGCTCCCATTATTTCAATTACAGATAAAAATAAGAAAGTTTATTAGTTTTTTTACAATAAAGGAGGAATAAAATTAAAATTCGGTTTTGTTAGATATTTGTTAGTCGGGTGCTTCGCTTCTCATATCTTTACTCTCTTATTCCTGGGGGTCCCAAGGTTGCTCACAGTGCACCAGAAATAATAAATTGTTTCCTACTTTACGCCAATCCAACTCTAAAGCGCTTGGAACACTGCTCAGAGCTACAAGAGGCTCACGCGACCCCTATATTAAATTTTTCTCAAAATTGCTAGTATTTATTAATTACGTTACCAAACGATTACGTTATTACGATTGTTTAATTTTTAAAAATAATAATAATAATTTTTACATACATTATCTGACAAACTTAAACGGTAAACTAGAAAAAGTAGTTTATTTGGCAGTTTATAGATTATTTGAAATTGTTGTTTCAATGCCTCTATAAAGAATTGACTTTCCCAACACCCAAATTGGATTAATAAAAGTTTTTGTGTAAAGTACAGCTTCTTTTTTTTATACCCGACAATGCGAGCGAGCACTTTTTTTAAAATTTCCATAATAAGTAAAGTAAAGTAATGCCTATTTTTTCAGGCAGGCTTAACGTCCAACTACCAAATTAGGTGTCGTGGACGGGGAGCGGAAGCGCCTACTTTACCAATAATATTTTTTAAAGGAATAAAAAGTTTAGCTTATACCGCGGGACTCGAACTGGGGACCTTCCACATACCAGTCCATGCTCATAACCACTACACCAACACCTACCTGGTGAATAGGGTGCATGCGGCACAACTTTAAACTTCAATTCATGAATTTTTGCCTTTACAGTGATAGCTTTCGTGACTGGGAGCGTTGTCCTGATGAAACACAACTTTCTTCTTCACCAGATCTGGCCTTTTTTTTTTAAATTTTTTGCTTCAACTGGTCTAGAAGATTAGCCTGCCTTTTTATAAATAATCTACCAACAAGATTCCTTTAGGATCTGAGAAAACTGAGGCTATCACCTTCCCTGCTGATGGGGTGCTTTTCGTCTTTTATGGCGTTACTACTCCAATACCTGTCCACTCTTTCCATTGCTGTTTGGTGTCGGGGGTATAATGGTGGATCCACTGTAACAAACCGTCGCAAAAAGTCTGCTAGGCTGGATTCGTAGAGAGCCAAACATTGTTCCGACACCAATATCATGCTTTGCAATTTTTGATCGGATGCCAGCAAACGCGGCACCCACCTTACTGACAATTTTCTCTTCCCCAGGATACGCCATTTTTTTTTTTTTTGCCAGCAATCTCATCTACTTCTGTCAGTTTCAACCATCATTCATAATGGTTTTGTGGACGTTTTGCATGATTTCTTTGGTTGTAGCCAATTTTAGTCTTCCAGAACGCTCAGCTTCTTAAATGCTAACCACGTTTTGACAGTTGTAAATGAATGAGCAGATTTCTCCCAATGATACGTCAAATTCCCGTCTTTATGCTAGGAGAAAAACCTTCGATAAAAAAATTGCAAAAAATTGTTATCACGGCTCGCCCTTTAATTTGTTGCATACTAAAAACAACACATCTTTAAAAAAAAAATAAAAAAAAAAAAGTCACAGATTATGAAATAAAACAAAGTAGTTCTGTCAAATTTTTAGGTTAGACAGATGGCATTTCAAGATGGCTTAATCAAATAATTGGCGCTCGCTGCAAGCACCATCTTTTGTGGAGGTCGGAAATTTATCATCCCATCTTTGTACTGTGCATAAATTTCATCATTCCATTAACAAGAAATGGATGTGCGGGTGCTATTCTATACTTTTAACCTTTTTTTTTTTTATATAACTAAATTATATAATTATAATAATTTGTTTCTTTCTGTTTTGCTAGTTAACTTGCTTTAAATTTTGTTTAGATGGTGGAAAGTATGGAATCATCCATGGATTAGTTTTGCAACAACCAAGGAATCTTTATATTTATATCTATCAGCTTTTATAAATCTGGCGAGAACAGGTGTTATTTTGGGCAGTGATGTAAGTTAATTTAATTATTTATAAAATTCAAAATGAAACATTAATGAATAGATTCACTTAATAATAATAATAAAAGAGAGAAAGAATAGGGGCTGGTGCTGGTGTAGTGGTCACGAGAATGGACTTGTAAGTGGGAGGACCCCAGTTCGAGTCCAGCATATAACTGCTAAATTTTATATTTGTTTAAAAAATGTTAATAGTAAAGTAGGTGCTTCCGCCCCCGTCCACGACACCTAATTTGGTAGTTGGACGTTAAGCCCGCCTGAAAAATAGGCATTATTAGAGAGAAAGAATAAATAATAAATATTAATGTACTAATTTATATAAAATACTAATTTATAATTAACAAAAAAAAAAGATTACATATATTAAATTTATTAATACAAATTTTTACAGGTATGGATAATGATCTTAATGAGTGCACTGTTCATGGCTATATTAATTAGTGCATTGATGTTAATAATTTTAATAATAAATTTCAATCGTTTTATTGCTTGGAAATGGGGACACATTAATTCATTTAGAATAACCCGTATACAAAACTACAACAATAATGAGAACAACAGTACATCAATACCAACATAATGTATGCAGTAAATCTAAATAACTTGGTGAAATCGAAATTAATCTAATCCCATTTATCTGTCAACAAAAAAAAATAAATAAATAAACATTTTTTATTTAAAAAATAATAAATTATACAAAATAAATTCAGTGAATGAATTTAATTTTAATATAATACGAAAAATCAAAAATTTTGAAATCATTGTGTTAAACAAATTATTAGTCGTTAAAAGCGTATATGTTATGCATTGGACTTTATTGATCAAGTCATCAAATGCTACCATGGCTTACAAAGAAAATGATATAGTCGTTTGTGTAAAACATATTTTTAGAAAATTGTAATATTTTATTAAAAAAAAAATGATAATTAATATATGTTACATTAACTAGAAACAATCCGTAGATAAAACAAATTTAAACGGTATCTGTTGTAGTGGAAGAATTTATATTTAATTTGAAAAAAAATCAAAATGATAAAAATATATAACATTCCCTTGCTAAAGGGCATTTCAGGTAGAAGACCCACTATTGTCTTGTAGAGTTCATGAACCTTGATAGCATTGCCCTACCCCCTTCTTCTCACAGGGGAGGAATGGAACGAACAATTAGAAGACATTCCTTCAAGCACACAGTTTGCTGTAGACACCGAAGCAGAACGCTTGTCTTTCCCTCTCTTAGCATCAGTGCATATTAATAAGTTTATAAATATCTTGCAAATAACTTGTGGTTATTATTTCAATAGAATACAATTATTGTTAGCAGTGGTGAGCACTTTCTTATTTCTGATAACGTCACTCTCTTAAACATATAGACTTACAAGCCCTTTTACTAAACCGCTCACGCCACAAGCTACCACCACATAAACACACAACATCACCAATTACATTTCACTGCCATATGACAGTTGCAACATGCGTAAAATATCTTTTTACGCTGTTCAACTCCCCACTTCCCACACAGAACTCCCACTACCACGCTTACCGTCACTAAAGTTACACTACAAAGATTTTATTCATTATATTTAATACAAATTTAAATTTACCGCCGACATCGTACAATAATTTTATTTCGGAGGAGGGACCCTTGTAGAGCATTGATAAATTTTTACCAATCGATTAGGGGGATCTTGTATCATTTAATAATACTTTACTAATCTATTAAGCTGTGCCCTAAGCGTAGAGTGGGGGTAGTCTTGAGCATTATCTTTCTCTCAAGTTTATCTCCATGCATCACTCGTACGAGCAAAGTAGTGTTTGCACTCATTAAAGTGACTCAGTACACATAATTCATTCCAGTTATGGTTTACCTTTAGTAGTGAAAACCCTAGTCTGGTTTTTCTTGGTAATGTTGCTAAGCTATTTATCTTGTTGACTGAATTGCCAAGGTTCTTCTGGCCTGCACTCGTTCAAATTGTAAAATCACATGGTTGTTATTTGTTATTTCCGGTTGGATTTCCAGCCGTGCAGTTTCTGGGAGCTCTTATAATTATTATCCACGATCATCAGCCAAATGCCCAGTGTATTAGTGAATACTCCAGAATTGGAGGCACATAAGAATTATTCCATTCCTTTGGCTTTTATAGATAGTGATAATAAATTTATTAAATTGTACCATTTTTGTCTTGGTCCAGTTACTTATTTTGCAATGATCACGAAAGGGACAAATATGTACTATTTGCTACCTATTTTTAAGCCCGCAGGGGGTATCTGTTGCATGCAGTTACTTGGGGAGTAGCGATCCGACGGGTTACCACAACTCAGTACTCTATGCACTTCATCAGAACAGTTCACAATATACGTAAACTACATGCACTCTACACTTTATAGACAAGGACAAACACAGTACACAAACTACTCAGTGGCAGCGCGTTGGACTAGCAACGTGGAGGACCCGCGTTCGAATCCAGCTTGCTGCCCTTAGATTTTTTCTTCCTAGGAACCTCTACAACTCACTGTCCGGTGATGGACAGTGTTGTCTGTAGCTAGAGTACACTGCCTGGAGGCCGGCTGTGCATTGGAGAAAGCTACGGGGGGCACAGTAGATTAGAGTAGAGAATATTCCATTCCTTTGTCTTTTATAGATAGTGATAATAAATTTATTAAATTGTACCCTTTTTGTCTTGGTCCAGTTGCTTATTATGCAATGGTCACGAAAGGGACAAATATGTACTATTTGCTACCTATTTTTAAGCCCGCAGGGGGTAACTATTGCATGCAGTTACCCCCTTGTCGGGGAGTAGCGATTCGACGGGTTACCACAGCTCAGTACTCTATGCACTTCATCAGAACAGTTCACAGTATACTTAAACTAAATACACTCTACACTTTACAGACAAGGACAAGCACAGTACACAAACTAGGGTCTCTGCCCCTAGTTAATTAGCGAAAGCCAAGGGAGAAGGAAGGGATTATCTCAGTGGCAGCGCGTTGGACTAGCAACCTGGAGGTCCCGCGTTCGAATCCAGCTTGCTGCCCTTAGATTTTCTCTTCCTAGGAGCCTCTACAACTCACTATCCGGTGATGACAGTGTTGTCTGTAACTAGAGTACACTGCTTAGAGGCCGGCTGTGCATTGGAGAAAGCTCCGGGGGGGCACAGTAGATCTTTCATGTCGCAGTGCAATAATCCCCTACAATAATCTACAATCTTGCTGACTGAGTTGCCACGATACTTCTGGCTTGCATTGGTCAAAATTGTGAAATCACATGGTTGTTATTTCCGGTTGAATTTCCAGCCGCGCAGCTTCTGGAAGCTCTTTTAATGATTATCCACGACAATCAGCCAAGTGGCAGTGTATTGGTGAAGACACAAGAATTGGAGGCACATAAGCATAATTTCCTTATTCCTTTTTTTTTTCTCTCCGCTTTTTCCCGATATGGGCTAAGGTCACATGGGTCTTCCAACACTAGCAACCAGGGATTCTACGTTTCAAGGTAAGCGCATTCCTTTGGCTTTATTAAATTGTTCCTTTTTTTTTGTCTTGGTCCCCAGTTGCTTATTGTGCAGTGGCTACAAAAGTGGCGACAAATACTGTTTGCTACCCATTTTTCAAATTTAATTTATATAACAATTTTTTCCCCATATAATTTTTTTTAAATTTTCCATTTTCTCATATTATTTTACAGTCCACTGAATATTTTATAATTTTTTTTACTGTATTATGTCACTTAAAATATAATATTTTTTTCAAAATCAAGTGTTGAATTTAAATTCTTAAAAATAATAATTAAAATATGAATAACAACGAATAAACTAAAATAATAATAATAATAATAAACTAACGGAATTTATGAATTGTGTAAGGAATTGTGTAATATGGCGGTAGTAGTAGTAGATGGTAAAAACAAAGAGAGAATGTGAGTGAGATAAACGATTCAGTTGGAAATATGATTCTGACATTATCCACCATGGCAAAAACATTTCACTTGTTGTGGAGAACCCTTGCCGCAATATGTGTAATAATAATATATGGAATTAACAAAACTCTTACGCTTACATGCTTCGATTAATTTGAACCAGTATTCTAAACATTTAGGGACGGTAGTTTTGAAAGAAAAATAAATTAATAACTAAAAATGAAGAAAAAAATTAAAAACTCAACCATGCTAGTGACATCGTGCGTCATCTGCAAGTACTTCCATTTCATATATATATATATAATATATATTTATTCGTCTTCCATGTTACTGTTCCTAAACTACATAAAACTACAAACAAACAAAAATTGTTGTTTCTACTTCCGCTTACTCTTAGTAACAATTATTGGGATCATGTCAAATTTTGGAAATTGGCTATTCACGGAGATTTATGTTTTCCAGATCTCTTTCAATGGTACGAAGAAAAAAGTTTTAGTAATTAATTTGTTATATATATACACGTGTGTGTGTGTGTGTGTGTGTTTTTGTGCTGCATGAACAAAATATCTTAAGACCCAAAAAATCGTAGAGAGCTCAAAACTCTTTGTAAGTATAGATATTATGTTCTCAGCCTTCTTCCATAGGTCAGATGGTGCCCTTGGACCACATTAAGTTTATAAAACTTAGCAGCACCACTTTTTTCTCGCTTTTTCTCCAAGTTTGGCGAGAAATTCAAGTAGGATGCCATCCAGTCTTGCACTCTTCCCCTTGGAATTAGACTCCAGGGCAAGGTTGAGCTCCAGAGAAGTAAAAGGTGCATTGAAAAGGTGTTCTCCTTGTTGTTCCAGTACAGTAGGTGGCAGTTCAATGTCTAGTTTTTTATTTTTTGAATATGTGGATGGATCCACAATGCTGGATAACTAACATCTGGTATTTTATCCGTCGTGGAGATGTTGCTGGGGCTAACCCCTCTTCAGTATGTGGTGGTGGTGGGTGAGGCGATGAAGGGGTACCTCAGAATGAGGTATAAGGGAGAATGGGTGAGAACCTTTCGGGGGGATCACACTAGGATCAGGGATGAGATTTGGCAAGTGAACCGATTTCTGCTATCTAAACTCGATGAGACGATCAAAAAATGGGGTTTTGAGAGGGATTATGAGATCAGTATTGGCAGCATAGGCGATCAGAACCTCACGAGGCCAACGGAGCTGGGGAACGGCATTATTCGCTGTTATTCAGGTGGCTCTAGGCAGGAGGGGACTGGCCTGTCAGGAGCGGGAGCATGTTGCAGGTGTTGGATAGAGGGAGTTCGGTGGCCTTGGGTGGTTTGGCCACTGTCTTCGAGTCCGAGATGGTGGGCATCAATGAATGCTGCCGCCTTGTGGGGGAGTGACTGGGAGAGATCAAAGAGGTGCGGATTTTCTCTGATAGTCAGGCCGCACTGAAGGCTTTGAGTAAGCCATGGAGGAGTTCGAAACTAGAGGGAGAATGTAGGAGAAGGCTTAATGCTTTGGCTCGGAGGGGTAAGGTGCGTCTCTATTGGATACCAGGACGTGCGGGAATAGAGGGCAATGAGAGGGCGGATCAGTTGGCTAGGGAGGGATAATCATTACCATTTTGTGTTACCCAACCAGCCCTTGCCATCACAAAGAAGTTTCGTGACAAACAGATTAGACTTTGGGAGATGAGAGTCTTGGAGAAATGCTGGGGGGACACGCAGGGTGCCTCCAAGCTAAAAGATTTATAAAAGTAAATAAGCAGGGAATTTCGGAGTATCTCCTGTCCCTCAGTAGGACAGGTCTGAGGATCTTGGTGGGGGGGTGGGGATAGTGACTGGACATACTTGGGTGTCTAGTCACTTGTTTAATATAGGGAGGACGTCTAGTCAACATTTGTCAGAATTGCGACGTCAGAGTCAGGGAAACGGTGTATCACTATTTATGCCAGTGTCCCCGTTTCCTGGTACTTCGGTTTAGTAGTACATTCTTTTTGATTGATTGACCATTTTATCTGGATATATATGTGTGTGTGGGCCTTGACTCCGTCTTTCCTAAAATCCATATTACTTAAAAAAGTACCTATAAGCTTTCCTTTTTGAATGCTGGCATGCTGCCAGTCCTTTCTGCTTTAGATCTAGCAAGTTCCTTATCGGCCTTCAACTTTTGAAGTTTACTATTCCAGAAAGGACTAAATTTTCACTTGGAGGGACTTTTTCACTTGTCCCTGCAGGAGACATTTTTTTGCGTACTCTATAATTTATAGGCTAATATTTTTTTGCAAGCATTATCAACCTTACACCCAATTAAAGACGGGGTGATTTCATTATTGGTCACACTCTTATTTATATTTGGCCCAATCCGCTTTTTTAAGGTACTACCTTGGAAACCGATCTTCCTTACACCTTGGTAACTCATTCTTTATTTCAGCCATAAGAAGCTTATGTCCAGCACCAGCTGGTGACAGCTCAAACCAGTGTCGGACCTTGCTCTCCAAGCAGGGGTGTGCCAATAGGAGATCTGGGTGGGAAGTAGGGCCACTATAAGACAAAAAGGTGGGAGCCTTGTTTTCATTTTCTCTTCTCACAACGGGACAAGAATCAATGAAATCCTCAATTATTTTTCCCCCTTTGGTCTGTGCGCTTGTATCCCCAGCGAGTGGAGGGAGCTTTGAATTCTCCCAAAGCTAGGGAACTTGCACTTTAGGACATATCAAGCCAGCCCAGATCAGGCCTGTTATTTGGCGGATTATATATGATTAATATCTTAATATGTTTTCGTCCTTTCCAGATTATTGTCTCTAGAGCTTCCAATTTATCACCTTTATCCCATTTCGTTCGTGTCGGATGGTCATTTCAATAATGAGTCCCAATTTTGTAGCTAGCAGGATGCCGGAGGCAGTCTGACACGCCCGCTTGAGGGAAAAAGTTTGGTAGCCTTGCAGTTGGTAGAACCCCAGATGCTCAGTGCAGGCTCCAGCTTTCATAATAGCGCAGACGCCTATATCGTTTTTGATAATAAAAGGATTTTAGTTAAGTGAAGTTGGTTTATCACTTGTTTAGACTTTGTCTAGAATTTTTATTGGCACTGTTGATAATCGGCTTTAGTCGGTACTGCTGTATGGCAGTGAGGTTTGGGCGTTAAGGTACATAGATCAGCTAGAGGTCTTACAGACCAAATTTCTTAAATCCTTGTACTACTGGCCAAATTGCACAGCTAGCTATATGGTGCGACTGGAGACGGGCAGCATCCAGTTGAGATATCTTGTTTTTAGTAGAGCTTTAAACTTTCTAATAAAGATTCTGAATATGCCCAATAATCGCATTCCTAAATTTGTTACAACAGGATGTTAACAATGGACGATTTAGTCGGTAATAATACCAAATTCAACTGGGTTTCGCAAATGAAGGAGTACTTTGCTGACCTCGGATTTAGCTGGCTGTGGATAGAGCAAGATGCTGGATTGATTGAAAAAGAAAAAGCTGCCATTCTGAATTGTTTAAGGGATAAGTTGATTCGTCTGGACTTGGAGAGGATTGCCAAGTCTTCCTATAGTACTATGTACTCTATGCTCGTAAACAAGCATGGAAGTCAGGGCTATTTATCATATAGTGTACCACTAGATGTAATTAGGGTTGTGAGTCAAGTACGAATGTCATCCGAAAAAAGGTTAATTGTGTACAGCAAGGGTATTAAGTATGAGGTAAATTTGGAGTCAACTTGTGCTCTCTGTAACTATAGACAGGAAACCTTGGCTCACATGTTTATTGACTGTCCTGCATTTTCTTTGTGTAGAGAGAGATATTTATGTAAATATTACCCATTAACTGCAACAAGTATTTTCTCTAAAAAAGAATAAGAATCATTTATTTGATGTGTATAAATTTATAATTAACAGTTTAAAAATGAGAAAGTTTCTTTTAGACTTTTAATGGATACCTTTTAATTTATATTTGTTTTATTTGGCTATTATCTTTATTGATATTGTCAAATTAAGGTTGTTTATTTTATTAATTTCTATTTTACTGTTCATTTTGTTCATTCATTTTGTATTTTGTTTTTTTCTTCCATTTGTTTTTCTGCTAATTACTGCATGTTAATAGTTTGTATGTCAAACCACTCTCCATCTATCATGTACCAGTGTGTATTGTATAGATGTAAAACAAACAAATAAATAAATAAATAAATAAAAATAATCGGCTTTAGAGTGACTGAAGCCCTGAAATTACCGAGCATAAATACGATTTTTTCTAGGCCTTGAATAGGGCTGGATACAGTGCTATAGATGGAAATCCTAGTAATTGTAACTTGTCGCTCAGTCACCCTAACCTCCAGCTGAGCATGACAGAGGGGATGGTGGCGTGACTCGTTGGCGGCGATTGGCGAGACGTCAGCAACATGGGATCCTCTAGCATTTATTGTTGTGAATTTCTCTTCAACAGAATACTGTTTATTCCCTTCATAATTTTATATTATGATGACAGAAACAGAGATTTTAATGGAGTTTATGTTAAAAAAAATCTGGTGTGAAACACTCACACAACTTTCTCCTACTCCAGTTATCAAAATTATAATTGACAAATTTTATAGTTTGTGTACCAAATTTAATGAAATTTGTCGAAAACTGAAAAAACTATTCAGTAAAAGCGCACTTCCGGTTTACTGATTTTCTTCACACCCGGAATTTTGGCCAACTATTTATTTCTAATTAATTTCATTTGGATGATAGAGTTGTATAATCGAGTATCATACCAATTTAGAGGAAGCTGCAACCCTACCCCTCTCCTAAAAGTGCCCTTAAATGAATTTTCCCAGAGAAATGTTTAATATAAAAGTTGTAGATCTTTGAATGTTTAGTTTATATGTGTAGTTTCAAGAAAATCGTCCGGGCCATTTTGGAGAAAATCGCGAAAAAGTGAAAAAAATCATATTTAGTAAAGTGTTAAAACAAAAGCACTTCCGGTTTTCCGATTTTTCTCAAACTCGGAATTTCAACAACATATTTAATTCTAATTAACATTATTTAAATGACCGAATTGTGTAATAACCCGAAATAGCACTTTAAAGGGTAACCTAACCCCACCCCTCCCCCAGAAGGGCCCTTAAATCAATTTTCCCAGAGAAATGTTTCAAATAAAAGTTGTAGCTCCTTGTATGTGTAGTTGGTGTGTCAAGTTTAAAGAAAATCCTTGGAGCCATTTTTGAGGAAAATGCAAAAAAGTAAAAAAGTCAACTAGTAAAGTGGTACTTCCGGTTGAGGAATTTTGACAGATAACGCACAGTCAGATCGCATGGTGATACCTAAAACGGAATATTAAGTTTCAGTTTTCTACGGTTTTTTCGTTTTTGAGCTATGCTGTTCACATACATACACACACACACACCACACACACACACACACCACACACACACACACACACAACACACACACACACAGACCATTTGCTAAAAACCACTTTTTGGACTCAGGGGACCTCAAAACGGATATTTCCGGTGAAAACTCGATATCGAAAATTGGACACGATTACAATACTTCCTCTTACTAGGAGTAAGAGAAAGTAAAAAGATGTGACACCTGTGGGAAAACGCAAATTGACGTATAAATTCGAAATGTTCAAGTACAACTACTGTTTCTAAAATTTAATTTGTTTTTTTGGCTTAATAGCAACAACAAAATAATTTTTCATTTTACATAATTTTACATTTTGTAAAACAGTTTATTTATCACCATAATAAAGCTCCTAGCAATATTTAGGTTATGAAAGGTAATTTAACAGAAACTTTTCACTTGATTAAATAGGTTTTTCCCCACACTTTTCCTGGCCTAAAGTGCTAGCATCCACTCTCATGTAATCACTTCTCATTTTTCATTTTCACAAAGTACAACGTGCACTTAAATTTCACTTTTAATAATATATATCTCGATTACTACTAACATTAAAATATTCTTACTTAAAACTAAAGTACGGTTTGAAGTTTTATAACTGCGGCTGTATTAAGATTATGGAGAAATTATGATTTATTACAGATTTGCGATTACAAATTCATCTTAAAAGTTTTTTCAAACACATAACTTTGGGCTATTTTAGTGGAAGGTTCAATCTTTATTAATCTTTACTGTTTATTAAATAAATAGGGAAACATACTCTTGTTAATAATATGAGATAACAAGGCTATGCATCAATTATGTGTTGATCAATTATGTGATGGACATAAATACCATAATGTGATTAAATAATGTGTATCTTATAAAAAATATATATTTTTTTAAATAATTAATTTTAAATAAGTAAATTAATTGTTTATATTACAATAATTAAATATTTTTAAATGCCATTTCGATTGCCTCTCTTGTAAGATTTCTTGGAATGCCTTCCCCAAGTATAAAAAGAAAACTATTCCTATGCTATTTAATAATCCTTACTTTTTATGGAACTAGTTTGATTTTTTTAAAGACATGCCGAATCATGAAGATTCCAGACTAAAACTGTAGAAAACTTATTGAGCTCATCCATGGGAATGAATGCTGTGTAACTATCATAACTGGAAGCATGACAGACATGTGTCTAAAGATATACTAACAGCAGGGCTCGAGACCAATGAAAGGCGCCTAATTTGGCAAAACTAATCCATCCTATTTATTCCCAAAAATATCACAATGACCTGATACCCAGACTAGAAGTACATCCTTCCGTGAAGAAAATTCTTCCAATCTTTTAGAACATTCAGTAGGATCCTCGATACATGAACTTGGCGTCTTCAACGCAGCTTGATTGTCCGACTGTAAATTATTGTTACCATTTCTTACAAATTCCATATAGGCATTGTTAAAACCACACCCAGGAAAATATTGGTCCATTCTCATTAAGATATATTGCCAAGTGATCTCCTGTCTCAAAATAGACCGCAGATCCAGACTTGTCATCCATTCTGGAACTGTCCACGTAATATTTATTTATTTATTTATTTGCCAGAAAAAAAGATCAATACATCCTTATTGGCAAGGTCAAGTAGAATATAATTTAAAATCACATGTCAAGGCAAAACTTAATTTCAAAATATTCCTGTATCTTTAATCTTAAATATAATTTAAATTCACAAAATTGTCAAGATAAAAACTTAATTTTAAAATATTCATGTATCTCATACAGTGGGTGAGCTAATAACAGTTTTTTAACACTAGCTTTGAAACAGTTCAAATTCTTATCTTTTATATTCGCTGGTAAATAATTATATAGCGAGATGGACAAACTATGGAAGCTGGTACGAACTTTTGTCAACCTGTTTCTACTCTGAACAAGATCATTGCGCCTTCTGGTGAAATGGTCATGAACTTGCGAAAAACTTATAAATTGGCCTTCATTGCCCTTTACGTAAACGAGGCATTGGAAAATAAATATGGCTGGTAGTGTCATTATATTCAATTTCTTAAACCAAGAACGACAAGATACTTTCGAGTCTAAACCCAAAATAACTCTAATTGCCTTCTTTTGTAACCGAAGGCAATTACCGAAGGTAATTATCAGTTATCACACCAGACTGACCCAATCTTAACCAATCTTCCCTAGAATCTTATACTACAAAAATGATCGCAAACAAAAGCCTTCAACATGCTATCAGAAAGAAAATCTATAATAGAGATCTTTCAATAGCTAGGGGTTTGAGTCCAGCAGTGCTACCCTTAGATTTTTTTCTTCCTAAGAGCCTCTACAGCTAACTGTCCGCTGATGGACTGTGTTATCTGTAACTAAAGAACCAGGTCGGAGGCCGCAGTGCCTCAGTTTGGCACTGAGAAAGCTCCGGGCGCCAATGACCATAGATATTGACGAGCTTTAAATTTAAATAATAATAAAAAAAAAAAAGGGACCTTTAAAAGCATCGCTACGAATGGTAAGTGTCTATATCGCTTTCTCTGCCAAAAACTTACCTGTTTAATTCTATAATAGGCTTTCATTGCCACATTGTTTACATCCACAAATAAGAATGGAATTCCCAGCAATGTGTCCATGTCTCCATAGCAGCTGTTGACGTGGTCCGCATCGCACCGGCAACAGGCCGAGCGATGATGGATACTTATTCAAAATCAATACTACTAATGATTACCGAAGGCCACTTACAAAATTTATGGACAAGAGTTGTCTATGATATCTAAAACTTCCCTTGAAATCATCATTGAGTTCAGGATCAATTGGCAAGATAAACAAGATTAGCCGTGTCAGTGCAACTGTCTTTAATCAACGCAATATTTCAAAAAGTATGAATGATTAAATTTGAAGGATGAAAATGAAGATACAACTCAAGGAAACTATGCGGTCCATCTTTCCCCCATTTTTGCTTGGTTACCCCACTCCCTTACAAATACACTTTCAACAGCAACCCTCTTCTGTTTCACAATAAGGTTTATATTAAATTTGTAACAAATGACATTAATTATCTTGAAGATAAGAAAATATAAATGACCTGTACAGTGTGAGAGAAAGGGAATGGGGTGAGTTTCTGGGAGAGGGTTGGCCGTACCAAATATACAGAAATAGTAAAGTGAAGGAAGTATAATGAAAAAGTGAAGAAGTACACCCTACTGAGGCCGGGGCCCGTCTGTATGATTAGTGGTTGAGTCCATCCCTTACCCGATATTGGCTTTTCTCAATCCCCACCCTCCCACACCATGCAGCTAGTAAAGAAAACTATTCTCCGTCGGTGCTAGAAGAGATCACCCTCTCTGACTTCTTCTCCATACACATAAAGATAACTTCCGTCCCCTTCCATATTATGATCCAAACTAACCGACCACATCACCAACCTACCTATAAACGAGATATAATTCCTTAGAAAAAGGTTTCTACTATCCCCTTACCTTTTATACTAAATCTTGAAGAACAATTCAACTTTTATATATATTGCTATGATTTAGCAATAAATAGTTCTAAAGAAATGTCTTGCTACGAAAGTAATACTAGGTTCTAGAGCTACTGAAAGAAGCAATTACAGATTTTATAGCCAGTTAAAGAGTATAACAGCTGATACAGGTACATTCAATGTGGAATCTTGTTTTTGAAGAAAGAAATATTTCATCGTTTCTTTGGTTTCATTGATACTTAAAACTGTCAGAAGTGTATATAGACGAAAATGGTAAATAATATTTGTTCTGATTTCTGCCAGTAAATAAGGTTCACCTTATTAAATTCCATTTATTCCTTAATCAATATTTAACAGGTTAAAATAATAAAAAAATTACCTACATAAAACAGATATTTACTACAAAAGGCACATTATTAATATTACTAGCAGAATTAATATTAATATAAAAATCACCTGAAGTCAGGTGATCAGGATAGATCAATCTACAGACTAGACAATATAATAATATTAATATCTTTTTTTATTGTTACAGAAGCTATAATAATAGACAAACCCATAGCTCATAGGCAGTCTGAGGTGTTGTCATCAAACACATTATTTATATTATTACAAAAAGATAATGTGAAACTGATAGGAGTTGGCAGATCTGGTGAAATGTAGTGGACGTTTTAGCAAGGGGGAAGAAGCGTACCCTAGCGTCAGCGAAACACATTCTTCTCTTTGTCAAAGCTTAGCATGCAAGCACGCTAATTACATAGTTGCTTATGAATTTAACTGGTTTTATATTTTATATCTATGTCTACTTTTAAGTCATACCTGTATATCCTGTTTGCATTGTTTATGATTTCAGCATATTATATATTTGTGCATGAGCTTATATTTGATTTTTCTCTTACCTGTTACTTCCCAGTTTTTCAATGCATGTTCCCCACTTAATTTTGTGTGAATATTACTCTAGTTTATTGTTAATTAATAGTTGAATAGTTCAAGTGTCTTTAGACGATAGCTAGGCGCCCGAAATCTGTAATAGAACTTCACGGCTATACGATTCATGTATTATCATATTATGCTGTTATTTTATTGGTGTTCATTACGACCGCTGTATTCAATGTTGTAAATTGGTTGTTGAGGTTCGGTCATACAAAAGAACTCTTTTTAAATCTCTACCGGCAAAATTTTTTGCCTTTTTAAGGACAAATCAATAAAAAATACAATACTACTGGAATTCTAACTGAAAAGTTTTTGTAAGTACATTTCCTAAGTTATTTCCATACTTTACTCTTATATATGCCACATATTGTCAAAGTTTTAATATTTGTGATTTAGTTTAATATTGATCTGTTCTACAACAATAGTTTAAGATAAATTTAAATGTGCTATATACAGGGTGACCAGAGTTATATGCTCCACCCACTTTTTTTTTAAACGGCGGGAAATTTCGAAAAAATAGAAAACACGTATTTAATCATTTTTAGTCTAGTTTATTTTCAGTGATTGATCCATTTTTTTATACCCCAATATCCTGAGATACAGCACCAACTTTTTTTTTCAAATGGAACATTATATTTTTTTTGCATATTTTTGCATATTTTTTACTTGAGCCTCTAAAAAAAAAAAAAATTTTAAAATGGTTTTTCAAAAGTTATGGTAATTTAAAATATGTAAAACAAATTTCAGTTTAATGTCAAAATTACCTTATTTTTTCTTTAAAGAAGCTCTTCAAACTGGACACTATCAACGGATAGGCAAGCCAAAGCTCTGGACTCCCACGCTCTGTTTGTAGCAGCACTTAGGTGGCAAAGTCAACATCTAGGCAGGCTAGAGTTATTCGACGTTCCAGATCTTCGACTGAAGGCACGGGATTAAGGTTACTGTACTCTTTATTTTTTAGATATCCCCACAAAAAATGCACAATTTTATGGACTGATGAATCAATGTTTACCAACAATGGCCTTCTTAATCGTTGGAACTTTAGAATATGGGCTGAAGAAAATCCACAAGTTACCTTCGCCACACGCCATCAGGTTGTTTTTTCTACAAACGTTTGGTGTGGAGTTTTAGGAAACCAACTAATCGGCCCATACTTCTACAGAGGGAACTTAACTGGTGAAAGGTATCTAACTTTTAGTTAAGAGACATTTTGCCAGTTCTGTTTGAAGATGTTCCTCTAAAACGTCGGCTAGATATGTATTTTCAACAAGATGGTTGCCCGGCACATAATGCGAGAGTTGTTCGACGTTACCTGGACAGAAATTTCCACGAAAAGTGGTTAGGAACTCATGGTCCGATCCAATGGCCACCTCGATCTCCGGACTTAACCCCAATGGACTATTTTTTGTGGGGATATCTAAAAAATAAAGTGTACAGTAACCTTAATCCCGTGGCTTCAGTCGAAGATATGGAACGTCGAATAACTCTAGCCTGCCTAGATGTTGACTTTGCCACCTAAGTGCTGCTACAAACAGAGCGTGGGAGTCCAGAGCTTTGGCTTGCCTATCCGTTGATAGTGTCCAGTTTGAAGAGCTTCTTTAAAGAAAAAATAAGGTAATTTTGACATTAAACTGAAATTTGTTTTTCATATTTTAAATTACCATAACTTTTGAAAAACCTAACCGATTTTAAATTTTTTTTTTTTTTTTTTAGAGGCTCAAGTACTATAAAAATATGCAAAAAAAAATATAATGTTCCATTTGAAAAAAAAAAGTTGGATGCTGTATCTCGGGATATTGGGGTATAAAAAAATGGATCAATCACTGAAAATAAACTAGACTAAAAATGATTAAATACGTGTTTTCTATTTTTTCGAAATTTCCCGCCGTTTAAAAAAAAAGTGGGTGGAGCATATAACTCTGGTCACCCTATATATATCATACTTTTATTTATTTATTTATATATTTTAATATACTTATTTATTATTATTTACAATCAAAATATATGGACCAGCTCACTGGAGCTTTACACATAGTGGTAAACGGAAGAAAAAAAAAAGAAAAGAAAATTAGAGGTCTTGATAAAGTCGGGGTTTCAGCCTTCTTGATGAGGTAGGTTCGCCTATGTGGTAGTGTGATGTTGTTGGTAATGTGTTAAGTGTTAAGAAGAAGCTGTCTGTTAATTTGGTCATGTGTGTGTGTGTATGTCTGCAATATCGAGTTCTCTATGTATTTGGGTGTTCCTGATAAACCAAGGTGCGTTTAGTGCTGTTCATAGAACTTTGTTCTGAAATGTCTGTAATCGTTTCGTCAGTGTGTTACTTGCTGTGATCCAGACTGGGCAGGCGTATCAGTCAGGGGAGGTCTCAGAAGCGTTTTATAGAGTAGTGTGGTGCAGGAGTGTTTGAGTGGTGTGTTTCTGTTGATAAGTGGGTAGAGCTGTTTCAGGCGGGTGTATGCTTGTAAAAAATATTTATTTTAAGTTCATATTTTATGTTGTTTCCATTTTTTATTGATTTGTATTAAAACCTTTGTACAGACCCTGAAGAAGGCAATAAATTTGCCGAAACGTCGGTAGAAATTTAAAAAGATTTCTTTTGTGTTTGACCGAACCTCAATATCCAATTTACAACATTATCATATATATTTAAGAAATAGGAATTAATAGAAGATTTAGTTTCAGTGGATACAATGAAAAAGAAATTTTTTGGGTTATAAAAAGTGGCACCCAGAACAAAGAGACTCGAACAAAATATGGTCTTATAAATTAATTGATGAATAGAGGAAAAGCAAGGTTAATATGCTATGTAGTTAAATTGAACAGATAAGAAAATTCGAAAAATTATATTACGATATGTCAAAAAGAGAAAAAAAAAATCTGGTGTGAAACACTCACACAACTTTCTCTTACTCCAGTTCTCAAAATGATAATTGACAAATTTTATAGTTTGTGTACCAAATTTAATGAAATTCGTCGAAAACTGAAAAAACTGTTCAGTAAAAGCGCACTTCCGTTTACTAATTTTCTTGAAACTCGGAATTTCAGTCATCTATTTATTTCTAACTAATTATGTTTGGATGATAGAATTGTGTAATGAACTAGGATAGCACTTTGATGAAAATCTAACCCCACCCCTCCCCTAAAAGTGCTCTTAAAAGAAATTTCCCAGAGAAATGTTTTAGATAAAAGTTGTAGATCTTTGCATGTTTAGTTTATATACGAAGTTTCAAAAAAATCGTCAGAGCCATTTTTGAGAAAATTGCGAAAAAGTGAATAAATCATTTAGTAAAGTGGTAAAGTAAACGCACTTCCGGTTATCCGATTTTTTTCAAACTCGGAATTTCAACAACATATTTAATTCTAATTAACATTATTTAGATGGCAGAATTGTCTAATAAACTGAAATAGCACTTTAGATGGAAACCTAACCCCACCCCTCCCCAAAAGTGCCCTTCAATGCATTTTCCCGGAGAAATGTTTCAATAAAAGTTGTAGCTCTTTGTATGTGTGGTTGATGTTTAAAGTTTAAAGAAAATCGTCGGAGCCATTTTTGAGAAAATCGCAAAAAAGTAAAAAATCCAACTAGTAAAGTGGTACTTCCGGTTGAGGAATTTTGACAGATAACGTAGTGTCAGATCCATGGTGATACCTAAACGGAATATCAAGTTTCAACTTTCTACGTTTTTCGTTTTGAGCTATGCTGTTACATACACACACACACACGGACAGACCACACACACACATAGACCATTTGCTAAAAACCACTTTTTTGGACTCAGGGGACGTCAAAACGGATATTTCCGGTGAAAACTCGATATCGAAAATTTGACACGATTACAATACTTCCTCTTACTTAGGAGTAAGAGAAAGTAAAAATAATGATACAAAGTTTAAATTTGGGTAAAGTTAAAAACTGCCTTTTTTTTTTTTTGGATTGCAAAACTTTGGAATCTTGCACATTTTGCAGTACAAACGAACAAACATTGAATACAGTGAATTCGTAATATCTTCCTTTGTATTTTTACAAACGAACAAAGATTGAATACAATGAATTTGTAATATCTTTCTATGTATTTTTAATCAAACAATTTATGTTTTACGACAACAAAGAAACATAAAATACATCATTTTTTATTGTGATGCTATTCAAAACTTAATTGAAAAAATTATTAATTGAAACTATTTAATAAAAATAAATAAAAATATTTAAATAAAACCTTAAAGATTATTTTATAGATGAATTAAATTTCATCAAATTATTGTATTCTATTATGAAATCATAATTAATGAAGTATTGTGTTTTCATTTTAATTTTGGTATACGCTATATTGGAAACTTAAGTTTCACGGTAATTCAATAATTATTTGTTACAGGTTATTCAAAAGAGAGTGAACAGGAGATATGTTTATTGAAGTTAAATACGTAGATTATTCTATTATGTATAACAAACAATTTAAATATTCCTTTTTTTAAAAAGAGAGGCAGTAATTTCTTTATTGTATCTAAGATAAGAAAAAGAAAATTAATGAGAAGAATGGGTATTACTAGAAATTGACGAATTAAATTTATTATCTTGATCATACAATTTTTTTTTTTTTTCTTTTAATGAGGAAAATGAAATAGCTTCGTTAAAGTAAAAATTTTAAAATAAAGTAGCTTTTGTGTTGGATACGCGGGGTAGTGATTTGGTGGATAGGAACACTGAACATGAGAAGGGTTATCGCACTTAATAGGGTTCAAAGGTTTGCTTGTTGAAGCACAAAAGGCTCCATGAAAACTGGAGCCCCAACTGCGGCCTTGGATATTCTTTTAAATTTAACTCAACACTTAATTTACAACCAAAGCTTAGCAAAAGCAGTGGCAGTTTGATTATTAAAGGGAGCAAGCTTCCTTTCAAGGCATAGGAACACATCAACATCTATCCAAGAATTAAATGAACTTATTGTAACTTGTATAATATAATTAAAGGAATATAATATTGTCACGCAGCCAGTGGTGCCATCTAGAAGAGGAAGTAGAAACCTCAAGTTCTCTTAGTGGCGGCTAGGAAGCTGGCGAAGCGCTCTAGTTCTCTCTGGAAGAATTGAGAAGATTCTACAAGATTCTCCACCGGTATAAATAATAGGACCGCAGAGAGTTGAGAGAGTTTTCTAGTTACAAACGAAGTGAACGTTTGTGGAAAGTGTATAAAATGTGAACAAAGTAAACTTTTATGGTTTAAACTGTGAAGTAATTATTTTTACTATTTAAACTGTGAAATGTTGTATTTTGTAACTTATTGTGTATAACAATAAATTGGTGTTTTCTTTATTTAAGTTTAGAGTATTTTATCTAAACGAACCCACTTAAAACTAGTTGCAATAGCTAGTTTAGAGGGAAAAACGTTACAATATATATAATAGTTTAAGTATAATTAAGTATGTAAGTATAATAAGTAATAAGTAATTAAGTAAGTAAAAGTAAAGTAATGCCTATTTTTTCAGGCGGGCTTAACGTCCAACTACCAAATTAGTTAGTATAATTAGTAAGTATAATTAAGTTTAAGTATAATTAATGGAATATAATATAATTAAAGGAACAAAACCAATATGCATGCTACGACAGATAAATACCGGATGTTATCCAGCGTTGCGGACCCACCAACATTTTCTACTATCCAAGAAGCTTGAGGCAACCACAATTTTGGAATACCAAGTATTCGAGCTTTCTGAGATTTTTGGTTTTTGAGCTACTTTGTGCACAAACACATACAGACATGCAAACCATTCACTAAAAACAATTTTTTTGTACTCAGGGGACCACAAAACATGTTTTTGCCAGCGAAAACTCAAAAAACAAAAAAATTGAACACATCGCGTTTATGAAAAGAAGAGAGAAAGTGAGAGAGAATTGAATTTAGAGATATAAACTAGAATATAAGCTGAACACTGTATAATGAAAAGAACACACAAATTGTAAGGACTTTACACTGTTAATAGAAGTTAGGTAACTTGAGAAATATAAGGAGACAGACTGGCTGAGTAACAAGAAGGTAGTTAGATAGGTTGCTGACTGGATGTAAACTGGTTGAAAACTGTCGTAAAACTGCCCTGAACTCTTGTGCTTCCGTTCTATTTATACGAATGGAACTCTCCCTACGTAGTCTGGCCTAGGTGGGGAAATAACTAACTTTTGATTTATTTAATGTGTGCTTCTCCTCTCTTCGGATCCTGTGAATCTTTAATTATTCGAATCTCATCAATAGATTACTTTCTTTTACTCTTAGTAAAATAATGTGTTATTATTTGGAGTATTTTAATTATAAAGTGCATTTCTTTATAATTACAATATTTGCGAAAATATTACACGCTTCGTAAGATTTCTTCTTACACCAATCAAACTCGTACTTGGAATACTTTCAGTGTACTTCAGTTAAAATAAACTGTATTAGTCATTTCTCTAGAAATACATTATGTATAATTATGTAAACTGCCTCATTCTGTGGATGATACATAATAAATGTAAATGTTTGGAGACATTATTATTATTGCAAATTTTCGAAACATATTTTTTATAACTATAAAAAAAAGAGCAATGATATCAATAATTTTAAATAGCTATAGTGACATTGAAATAACCTATTGTTTTGATGCTGACACTAGCACGATAATTTCTAATGTGCGCGTATTTATAGAAGTAAAACTATAAGCATGAAGTGTAGTTATACTGGAAATGATGTTTCCTAGGCTGGTTGGGGATTGGGAGAGAATGGTTGGGTAGTTAGATAAAGGTATATAGTAACAGTAGTGCACACGTAAGTGGTATGTGGAGTGGAGAGAATCGTTGTATTGCAGAAGGAATGGTAGAAGAAGCATGGTAAGCTCGTGATACACACAAGTAGGGCAATAAAGCTGAAGGAGAGATACCTACCTCGGCCATTCATGGCTTCACTCCCTAATAGCCTCCATGAATATCTGGATTTGGTGTCTTGCTATTCTCCGCTAACTCACTTTCTCTCACTCACATACGCGCTCTCTCTTTTACCACTACAATCTTGGACCCATACTTATTGTGTTATAGCCCCTCCCCCAGTACTGACTATTTATTTTAGTTATTGCTATACACAATATATATCATTGTGTAAATATATATATATTTAATATTTATATAAACATTATTTATCTATGATTTTTCCATTTCAGTTATGTTGATTTATATAATTTATATGAAATGTCGAATAAAACTAAAATAATTTTACACAACAAGAAAATTTAATGGAGACAACATTCACTTGACTTTCTCTTACTGTAATTTGAAACAAAATTGTATCTCTAACAAATTTTCCATAAACTTAGAATTCTTATTATGTTATTCTTAACATAAAAAAAAAATATAGTGATGGTAAGTGTATATGGTATATTATAGATAAGCTCGTATATTTGAGTGTGATTAAATTATAATCCAGAAAATAGGGCAACAATAATAAATTTAATTATTAATGAAATCAACGTTATCAAGTAGTAGACAATATAAAGTTTTTTTTTTTATATTTTTAAGTAATTAACATTGCATACATATAAATATTTATTCAACATATAAGTATTCATATACGAGGCATGTCCACTAAGTAAGTGTACTGAATTTTTGTAGGTTACAAAAAATTTTATTTGAACAAAAAAATTACCTGGTTACATTAGTACATATGTAAGCTATTTTTCGACATAGTCACCATTCCTCTCAATGCAGATGGTGAACCAAGGTATTACTTTTTTGATGCCTTCCTCGAAGTAATTTTCCCCCAACCCCTTCGTCCACTTCTCCACCTCACCCTTCACCTTCTCGTCGGTTGAAAACCTTTTTCCGCCCGTGTGCAGCTTCAGGGAGGTAAAGAGATAGTAATCTGAAGGTGCTAGGTCAGGGGAATGTGCGGAATGGTTCAGGACATCCCATTTAATTGAGGCAAGCAGTTCCTTCGTGGCGTTGGCCGTGTGCCAAGAGACAGCATGCCTCTCCTTTTGTTCTGGAATCGCCCTCCGCAATTTTTTTTAGGGTCTCACAGTATCTTGCAGAGTTGATGGTCTCCCCTTGAGGCATATATTCAATTAAAATTATGCCTTGACAGTCCCAAAACACGGATGCCATGATTTTCTTGGCTGAAATTGTGGTTTTGAACTTTTTGGCGGAGGGTGAAGAGGTGTGACGCCACTGTTGAGACTGCCTTTTGGTTTCAGGTGTGCAACCCAAGTTTCATCTCCCGTAATGATGGAGCGGAGAAATTCATCTCCATGGAGTTTGTAGCGTCTCAAAAACTCTTGCTCGGCCTGCACTCGATTCACTTGGCGGGAGATTGGATTGACATTTTTCACGAAACGTATTGTCGCGTCGACAGTTCTCAACGTATAGACCTCGAACCGGTCTCGTTGCGGAGGGGAGGAATCAGGCTACACGACAGTGTAGCCAACATGTCGAAAACAAAATCCCTCCGGCCGAGAGAGCCTCAGTACACTTACTCTCTGGACATGCCTCATAAATATAAGTATATTCAAAACTGTTGAGAACACACTACGGTCTAGAGCAGATATGAGATGAAATTTTTGTTTTATAACAATAATATAAATTTAAACGATGTAAATTAATTATTTAATTATTATTCCAACAATATATACAAAAACACACTCGTATAAACCTACACACATGAACATAGATACTTTTCTCTTCTTAATAATCGACCTTATCCATAAGTTTTTGAGTTAAAAAAAAAAAAAAAATATGCTGTAATTATAGATACGAATATTAATTCACAACTGAGAACTAATTGCAAGCACTTTAAGGTCACGTGAAATAGAGAATTGTTCAAAAGTTAATCAATGTCAGTTACAGTGTCAAGCTTTTTACACACTGCTATAATGTACATGTAAAGTCTATTAAGTTTGGGAACGTTGTCTATATTCAGTATATTTTGAATAATATGTAGGTCGCAGGATGTGGAGGTGGATGGCTTTAGGATATACTGCCTATTCTCTTCGAAGGTTGGACAATATAGAAGTATGTGCTACAAGCTATCGTTAATGTATTGTTTGCAGAATGCACATGGTTCACTTGCCCAGAGAGAGAGAGCGTTTTACTTCCATGATGTAGCTTGATGTGTTCTGGGTTTCCTACTCTTAGTTAGCTGACGGATCTTGATTTTTTTTATATGAATCTTGAATGTTAGATTGGTTTCCGATCTAGACAGGTTGAAACTGCAAAGTGCTCTGTAAATGGGGTTACTGTTCGAGTTTAGCGTTCTGTCGGTATCTATTGAAAAGTTATGATTCAGGATCTTTTCAAGGATATCGTCTTTATATCTCAACACTCCAGTAGGGTGTGATGATGCGCTATCATATTAACTTGAGAGACCCAATTGTATTTTCTGGAGTTTCTGCATCTAGTATTCTCAGTGTCTGTTGAAGCATAGTTTGGGCAGTCTCTCTTCCGGTATCAATGATAATTTGGACCAATAGTTGATTACGTTCTTTATTACCTTTGCACTCAGGGGACTTCTACCTGTTTCAAGTCGAACTATATAGTTTGGCGAATTCTTGGGCCATCCATACAGGTATTTCAAAAATTTATCTGAGCAACTTCAATAACATTAAGGTATCTAAGGCTCCAGATTTTGGACGCATATAGAAGGGTTGAGGAGACCATTGAATCAAATAATGTCATATTTGTTTCCCAAGAATCAATTTTACCTCTTCTCAGAACTTCCAAGACTTTAGCGGTGGCAACTGACGATTTTTGTATGAAGTGCGCCTGAGGAAGAAAAAGGCACTCCCAAGTATATGTAGCTCTTTGTGTATTCCAGTTTTTCATCGTGCCAGTACAAAGGCTTAAGCTGTTTTAGCTCTGGAGATTTGTGGAACACAAGAACCTTTGACATTCCCACATTCACGGTCAAAGAATTAATTGCTGCAGTACTGCTGCAGGATTTTCAGATTCCTTTGTGCCCTGTGCCAGGTATTATTCTGGAGGATAATGTCGTCTGCCAGTAATAACATTAGTAGCTCGTGGGTATTATCAATGCTAACACCTGTGGCTCCGTTATCTCGGAAAAACTGGATAATATCTGATAAGAAGAGAACAAAGAGTGTTGGACTGAGGTTTTCCCCTTGTAATAACCCTAGGTTATACCTGTATCTTCACTTAGTTGATCTTTTATTGAAATTTGGGTAGTAGCGTGATCATACAACTTCTTTATAATCCTAATTAAATTCCCTCCTAGTCCAAGTGTAAACAGTATCTCCCACAGAAAATTATGGTTGATGGAGTCAAAGGCCTTCTTGAGGTCTATGAACATCGCAAATACATAGTTTCCTTTTGTTTTAAAATTTATTCCTATCAATGAATTAAGGGTAAAAATGTGATCAATGCAGCCTCTCTTGCTTCTAAACCCTGCCTGCTCTTCTGGGATAATGTTTTCAGAATCAGCCCATGTCATAATTCTTCTTGCAAGAATATTCGCAAATAATTTTACCATTGTATCTATTAGAGATATCCGACGGTTTATCTATATTTCTTCTGTCACCTCTCTTAAATAACAAATGAAGTTTCGATTTTGACCAGGAGAGAGAGGGTAAATATAAATATTGTGATATTTCTACAGTGTAAAATTGCTAGACATTATTCGGATGGGGTGGGGGCACATAAACTTCAAGGTTATTTGCGCCTCCTAAATATTATTTATGATATTTATATTAATAGGGAACTAGATTTCTCTAGTGTATGCAAATTTTTAAGAAAAATCATAACGATCCTAAGAAAATTAGGAAAAACAGAAAACCTACTCTTTAGCATCAGAGATATTTTCCGTGATAGCCTGCTTCTGTTCGTGGTCATCGACCGGTTTCGGGAGTTCGTCCATCATCATCATCAGTTGATCCACACTACATCTCTCCTCTCTCCTCTCTACATTTTACATCTCTGAGTGTATCAACTAAATTTGCTCTGTGCAAATCTATGTTATATCACACTGTTTGACAAAAAGCATCCTGATAATGGGCGTTCGCCGGAAACCGGTCGCTGATAATAAAAAGAAGCAGGCTATCATGGAAAATATATCTGATACTTTCCAGCTTTGCGGAACCAACCGCAACACTTACTCTTTAAACTTACATTTCCAATTAACGAATTAAAGTTCTATGAATCAATTATCCAAAACAGTTTGTTTAAATAAACAGTGGTACATATGTGTATCCGAAGTTTTTTAGAAAATCATTGGTGGGGCCATTTTTGAGGAAAACGCGAGAGAAAAATCTGGACTATTTCTCTTAAGACGCACTTTCGTTTGATGTTATTTGAACGAAACTTTATTGACAGATATAGTGATGATACCTAAACTCAATAACAAGTTTGAGTTTTAGATTTATCATTTTGGTTTTTTTTTAGATATTTGTTTGCTACACACACACATATATATATATATACGACTATATTAGCGACCAGAAAAGTTCACAAGCTTGCATAAGTTCGAGCGAAAGTAGGCTCACATACTGACGGATTTCATGACGGGGCATTATAAACTCAGATGACACTTGAAGAAGCTGTGAATGTCTGGGAATGTGATAGGATCTACAGAGTGTTACGGGAGATGGTGGGGATAACTCCAATATTATTTAATGGACTCTAGCGACGCCCATTATCTCCAGAAGTTTTTAGATTTCTACATATCTACCAGTTGCAGTAGGTGGTCTTTAAATGGAATGTCAAAGTGATCATCTGGTGATTTTTTTTTAGTTTTTGAGTTATTTTATTCACTCACACACAAAAAGTGCTAATGAACATTAATTGTGTGTAGTGCTTTGTGTAAATTGTATTCAATTTTTGATAGGCTTGTGCAATAATCTTTTACAAATATATTGAGTAATTTATTTAATTCATTGTAAATATTTTGTAAATGCATCTATATTTTTATGGAGCGTGTAGAAATAAAGTTAAACAAAAAACAGACAGCTAAAAACATAATTTTCATATTCAGGAGTCCTCAAAACAAATATTTCTCCGAAGAAAACTCAATTTTGAGAAAATTTGACAGATCCCAATAATTCTTTTAAAGATTTTTGGCTTTAATATTTTTGTGAATTCTTTGTGTGACCTACATTCCTTCATTATAAATTAAATGAATGGAATAAACTCTTACCATAAAAAAAAAAGTGCTTCAAATTAAGCAAAAATAAATTGTACTTTTTACAAAACATATGAATCTCTACATATTTTTTTTGAAACATTCAAAAACATCATTTGCAAAATTATATACAGCACATTTTTAAAATTATTATTTCCAATTTCCCCGTGAGAGAAATTACAATGGATATGTTTTTAAAATGATTAACTGTATAATCGATAATTGACCATGTTTGTGATATTTGAAATATCTACAGTTTTGCTATGGAATACATATCATAGCAACAATTGTACGATGTATATTCCCGAAATAATGAGTCAGATTCCTGTCCTAAACATTCCTGCCAATTTGTACTGAATTAATGACCCACAATGCCTGTCAGATACCAAAACCATCTCTAATAATCAACAGAAATATGAAATAGTGACCTTCATTTATTTTAATCGATTTACACTATCATTTTCTTATTTTTTTTGTTTTTGTTTTTGTTTTACATAAAAGAGATTAAATCAATAAGCTCTAAAAATTATATAAATTATAAATAATTAGTAAGGTAGCAGAAATTATATTTTTAAGAAGATAAAAAAAAAATCATACGATACGCATTTTTACAATTATTCACAATTTACACGTTACTATTATTTGTGGTATTGATTTCAAGCTGTTTGTGGTAAGTATGTCTTGTGGTAGTTTTGGTTTCAATCTTCGTTCTGCTTGTGAATTGCCATTATGTTCTCGAGCAAATAACAGAATCTATTAAGAAGGCCTCGAGTAATTTTTCGTTTAATCATCCACAACCAGGAGGAAGGAATCAAAAATGGTTCGACAAAGAATGTAAACGGATGAGACTGAAAACATTTAATTTATTAAATAGGTACAGGCATACTAATGGAATGGAAGATAGAAAAAATTATACTGATAGTAAACGCGAATATAAAGCCTTATGCAACGAAAAACGGAAGCAATATTATTTAGCAATAATAGAGCAATTCAAAATGGTAAATGACTCAAAACATTTTTGGGACTTAGTTAACACTTACAAAAAGCGTTCCTCTGTAATAAGCGCGGAAATAAGTGCTCTAAATTGGCTAAACTATTTTCGAAATTTGTACAATCCTCCCTTGATTAATGATAAAATCTCTTATGTCGAACCATTGGTACTAGATGTTGATATGGATAAAGATTTCACGATAAATGAACTGAGACTCGTATTAAATAACTCTAAAAATAATAAAGCCCCTGGAAATGACCGTATTCCCTACGAGTTTTACAAAAATGCTCCTGATCAAATGCTTCAGCTATTGCTGAAAGTCTACAATAAAATGTATGAAACAGGAAAAACGCCTGCGTGCTTTAAGCATTCAATCATTTTTCCCATTTATAAAAAAGATGATATTAACTGTCCAAGCAATTATAGAGGGATTTCATTTGCTAACACTATAGGCAAAATTTACACTGGACTCCTGTTAAAGAGGTTAACGGAATTCATTATAAATAATAACATATTAAAAGAGTTCCAGGCAGGATTCCGTCAGGGCTACTCAACTTGTGACAACATCTATACATTAATGAGTCTGGCGGAGATATCCATTACTAAAAAAAGGGGTAAAATGTATGCGTTTTTTGTGGATTTATCTGCGGCTTTTGACCGGGTTGATCGGTATGCCTTGATTTATAAATTGCACTCGTTAGGGATCTCCACTAAGTTCGTAGAAGCTATTAAAGACTTATTGAATGGAACGACGAGCTCAGTATGGTGTAAGGGAGGTTTAACTAATACTTTTGATATAAATATGGGGGTAAGACAAGGTTGTTTGCTAAGCCCGCTCTTGTTTTCATTATTTTTAAACGACCTAGAAGATTTCATCGAAGAAGGCGGAATTAAAGTTAATAATGTTAATATAAAAATTTTAGCATACGCCGATGATATAGTGGCAATTGCATCGAATTCGTCGTATTCATTACAAAAAATGATAAATTCAATTGATAGGTATTGCAAGCTGTGGAATCTCCAGATTAACTTAAAAAAGTCAAAGATAATGGTGTTCAAAAATGGAGGCAAACGGGCAAGCAGGGAGAAATGGTTTTTAGATAAGGAGCAAATAGAAATAGTAAACAGTTATAGATATCTAGGAATATTACTCACACCAAGTCTTTCTTTAACTAAACACTTTGAAGATAGGATTGCAAAAGCAAAATTTGGCTTGAACACAGTGTGGAATAGTTTTATAAGTAATAAAAATGTACCATATTCGGCTAAATTAAAATTTTATTATTCCGCACTAAGGTCAATATTGTTTTATGCAGCACAAATTTGGGGCGGGTGCGAATATCGAGAGGTAAACAAATTTCAATTGTATTTTCTCAAAAGAATGTTTGGTTTACCATTCAATACACCAACTTATTTCTTATATATAGAAACTGATGTTAACTCCCCATATTTGCACACGCTACAACTGCATCAAGATTATATCTTAAAAACGCTTGCATTGCCCGATAACAGGTATCCGAAAATTATAACAAAAGAAATTATAAGCAAGAAAACCTTTTGGTATAACAATCTTTTAAAACTAATAGAACACTGTGGAATGCAAATCGAAACAGATAATTTAACCTTAGACAATATTGATATGTGGCAAATGGTGTTTGGAAAAGTGCGCTCCAAATTAGAAATAATTAATAAAGAAAATTGTGTTAATAGGGCAAGAAGTTCTACCTCTGGTCGTTTATATTGTAAATTAAATTATGATTAGATGGTAATAATAAATATCTAAATGACCATTTCCATTTTAATGACATAAAATGGATCTTGAAAGCCAGAGGAGGCTTGCTTTATCTCAATAGTGCACCTTCAAGAGAACTCTCACATCGGCTGTGTTCTTTATGTAATAAATCTCTACCGGAAGACCTGTATCATTTTTTGTCAGTCTGCCCTATATTGAAAGAGTTTCGGCAAGCGTATCTTAATAAAAGCGAATTGACGATGGAAGAAACTCTAAAATATTTAAATGGTGATCTCCAATGGAGACCGATTATTAATTACTGCAAAGATGCATGGAGGTATAGAAAAGAATTGATATCAGAATTTAATTTCTAAAATCAAGTGAAATAAATAAAAGTAGCAAACATTGTTATATGGATAATAGTTTTCTTAAAAATAGTTAATAAATAACTTATAAAATAATAATAAGTAGTTAAAAAATACGTAGTTAAGTATGATAAATGAATAATAAATTGTAATGGTATCATAAGGTACAAACAACAACCCCGCTGATGTCTCAGACCTAGCGTACGTCTTTATTTTGTTTAGTCTATTATTTTAACAAGTATTTTTTATTTATTATTTATATTAAAGGTAATTTATAATTTTTGTGATTGTTTACTTTTTTGTTATTATAAAAGGAAAATAAAGACTTTATCTATCTATCTATCTATCTATCTATCTTCGTTCTGCTGTTCTCAATCCAGGTCTGTGTTCTCTCCCAATTTCGGTCTTCGGTAAGTTGTCTAATAAAAAAAATTTTGTGTTGTCCTATCTGTCCATTAATTCTTTGGAAAATGATATTTGTAGCTCCCGATGGAGGTTGTTCGTTCTGCAAAAACCACGATGCTTCCAAGGCGATACGCAGGGCTTTGTTTTGGAAGATCTGTAGTTTGTCTTTGTCAGCTCCTATCCATACAGAACAGGCGTATCTTAGTAGCGGTCTAAGTAAGTGCATTGTGGTTTCAGTGGCTAGAGCTGTCTGAGTGTTCGGTAAGCCTGTCGCAGTTTTAGAGTTATGAGAGGAGTCCACTTAAGTCTCATGTCAAGTTGTAGGCCAAACGGATCTTTCCTCTTTTAGAAGGTTTCCTTCCAAATCATCAGTTTGGTTTCCGTAGCTCCCACTCAATAATTTACCAGTGACACCGCCTTATTGACACCATCTCATCTGCCCTTGCAGATTGCCTGAGTGTTTTCCTGGAAATCGCTCAGGCGTTTGACCGGGTTTAGCATGCGGGTTTGTTGTGGAAGCTCAAGGGAGTCCTTCCCTCTACCTACTATATGATCCTTAAATCATACCTGTCTGATCGTTTCTTCTGGGTTCGTTCTGGCTCCTCCAGATCTTCTATCCTTCCAATCTATGCAGGTGTACCCCAAGGCAGTGTCCTTGCTCCTCTCCTATATATTTTCTATACTGCAGATATTCCTTCCCACCCAAAAACAATCCTTCATTCCTACGCTGATGACACATGTGTTATTGCTCCAAATCCCGATCCTGTTTCCGCATCCCGTGCACTACAATCCCATATCATCTCTCTACAAGACTGGCTTATCCGGTGGAGAATAAAGGTCAATCCCACTAAAAGCAAATGCGTTTCCTTCACCCTCCGCCGCGCTACTCTCCCGCCCATCCTCCTTCATGGGACTATAATACCGTCAGTGGACAAAGTCCGATATTTAGGACTTTATCTAGACAAAAGACTTACTTGGAATCCGCATACACGATTAAAAAGACTTGAACTAAACAGACGTTACAAACTTCTCTCGAGACTACTTGACCGACGCTCTAAACTTTCTCTTGAAAACAAAAGTCTTATCTACAAAACTATTATAAAGCCCCTCTGGACATACGGATGCGAAGTCTGGGGTTCGACCAAGCATTCCAACTCCTATCGCATTCAAGCTTTTCAATCCAAAACCGTCAGAAGAATTACCAATGCCCCGTTCTATGTTTCCAACCTAACCCTTCACAGTGACCTCAAAATCCCTTTTGTTCATCAGTTCATAAAATCACGTTACAAGAAATTCCATGACCTCACATCCAACCATTCTAACCCTTTAGTCCAACAACTCTCTTCTCTTTCTATTCCACACAACCCTTCCAGGAGATTGAAACGCCACTGGCCGCGCGACCATCTAACTTCTTATATAACTTTTTATAGCAATAATTAGGGAGTACCTCCACTGGGAGGCATCTCCTAACAAGACATTCACGCCCTTTTTTATGTCACTACTATAATATTCACTCATAATACTGTTTGTATAGTTGTGAATTTCTTAATAAAATAAATAAAAAAAATAAATATTATTCCCGAAGTAAATACTTTATAAAGATGAAGATTATTGTCAGTAACTGAATTTTAATTTACTTTTATTTAAGACAGCATCATTGCTATTTTATGCATTTGTTTTGCCTTGACTATAACATAGAGCCTGTTTGAATAGCGAAACAGATTCCTTAGCCAAATCCTTCTCAGTCTGCAACTGAATTAATAGGTATTAGAATTAATGGATTGTGAAATCCATGTTACATTATGATTGAGTGTATTGCTACAGTCAGAATTACCTCTGATAGTAAGGCGGTTGTGGTGGCTAGGTAGCATTCTGTTTATTTCCGTTTTTACAAATGGTATCTGCAAGTCTGTATGTAAAAATCCTTTTTGTGTCATATGTTTACGGGCGATTGACATTTGTTCTCATAAATACGAAAAGTCCATACCTATACCATTTTAAGTATAGTCTTTAAATAAATTCAAGTTAATTCTGCACAGAATCATTATGGAAATTGGTATGGAAGGTTGCCTAGCCAAATTTTACAGATTCCCAAATACGCTGATGACATCGAAATTTTTGGAAGATGGAAAAAAGTGTTGAAAAAAAAATTCTTGATAGAGAAATAAAGGAATGAGTTTAGACTGGCGATCTTTGAATCGAGATTAAATCTATAATAGTTTCCGAGACAGAAGCGTGAAGAAAACCGCATAGTTTAGTGTTTAAAGACTATACCTATTTGAAGCAGCAAAACGCATCATATACCTTGTGTAGTGGTCTTAGTGAACCACTGAACCCCCACCACTCATCCACTCTAGCGGAGAGAAACAGCCCCTCTCGCACAGAGAGGAGAGGCTCGGCGAGTGTATATATATATATATATATATATACGAGAGAGCCAGTCAGAGAGTGATTCTGTTCAATTCAGTCTTACACGTCAGACATCATTCTGTTAATTCACACTCCGTACATATCGTTTAGCCACGTCAGTCTGTCAGTTCAGTTAGGTTCTAAACTCTAAAGTGTAAAGTCTTTGGTATACAGTATACACATATATATATCAATTACATATCTTAAACCAAATCTTAAGGTGTTTATCTTTCATCATCAACAACCAACATCTCCTCACAACACCCTTACACTTGTAATATAGTGATAATAGGGTCAGCGGTGAATTTAGAAGAAGAATAATAGCTGGCAACAAAGCGTTGTACGGCCTGGAATTTTAGCTATTTAAATCGCATCTTCTATTAAAACTGACCAAAATTAAATTATACAAATTGCTAATTAGGCTCGCAGTTTGCTAAGGAGGAAAGCATATGGACGAGTAAAATTTTGGACCAACAATCTTTGAGGAATCTTTGAGAAGAAAATATTGCTAAAGTGCCACTAAAGCATTTGAGTTTATTTGTCATCAATTCTACAAAGATAAGGAAATGACTCGCCAAACTTTTTTGCTCTATGCAGAAACAGTCAAGTCCATTCTTTTAGTTGCCAGGAATGTTACCGTGTAAGGCAGTGAGATGGCTAATAGTCCGGTAAGGAAAGTTGCTGTAATCCCCTCATAGGGCGGGGACATTTTTTTGAATTTGGAGATCTGTGTTCCTTTTTTTCAAAAAAGGCTGAGAAATCAATACGAACAATAGGAAAGAATGTGAATGTGAATAAGAAGGGTAGAAAAAAAATGAATTTGTTGCTTTAGTGAATCTTCCCATGTTTGAGGCAAGTTAAGAATTTTCTGAGCAATTGTGTTCGGAAAAAGTCTGAGGCAGTGTGAGGCGTGAATCAGTAGGTAAAGGTTTCGTATGTTTCCTCAAGAGGTATTGTAAACATAGGGGCACCGAGTGAAGCTGGTCCTGAAACCACCTACAGATTCTGTACGGAGATAGAGAAGAATCTTCTGTTATGGAGAATCATCCAGGAAGAAGGAGAATCATACCGAGTATTGTATGAGGATACATCGTCCTTAGAACCTTTCCAGTTACTAGGCTAATTAGAAAAATCAACATAGAAGGGATGCTGTAGGGACTAGAGAGGTCTCAGTCTGGCTTCGGTAGTGACACAATAGATCTTTTAAGATAGCAATGACTAAATTCCCATCAACTAAACAAAATACAAGGGACTAATAAACATTTTATTTGAACAAAATGGATCTGTTAAATTTTTTTGTCGACATACATATTAATAAAGATCTAGTCAATTATTTGTCAATTGTTATTGGTTGAAAAATATTAGTAATTTAATATATTATTCAAGTTATAAAGTATACATTTACAGGATAGCGGAAGTTTTGCCGCTATGAAATATACATATATAATGTTATACTGACGTTAGTGGGAAGGAATCTGCATGGTAATTTCAAGTTATGGTACATGGAAAGTGACTTACATGGCTAAAAGGTATAGAGCATATATGACAAGAATGGATCTGAAAGTAATATTTGTGGAGAATATGGAATGTTTAACAAGATTGTAATAACATCATTTCTCAGTACTGTCAAATATTTCATGGTCCTTAGGGCACTCTCCTTAAAGAAGTGTCACTTTTTTTTTTTTGTGGTACACTATCATCTTTTTTTTAAACATTTTCTTGTAAGTGGTCGGTTGTCAACGAAAGAAACTGGCAACACAAACGGCTAAGGTTGATATAGAAAAGAGAGATATATGTTAAGATACCTGAGGAAATGTTTTCGCTAGTTACAACACAGATTTAACTAGATAGTTATTAACAAATTAATATAAATATTCAAATAAATTGAAGTCACCACTTCACTGTGTAACAGTTTGATCTATGATAGCCGTGATAACTCTAGCCTATGAAAAGAATGAATCAATCGTATATAAGATGAGTTATTCCATCGCCCGTTCTAGGGGCAGGTAACTCGGCTATGTGTTTGAAGCGCCATTTTGGCTGTAAATGGGAGAAAAATATTGTACCGTTTTTCCCTCTAAACTAGCTATACTGCAACTAGTTCTAAGTGGGTTCGTTTAGATAAAATACACTAAACTTCAATAAGAAAAACACCAATTTATTGTTTTACGCAATAAATTACAAAATACAACACTTAATAATAATTAATTCACAGTTTAAACCAACAAAAGTTCACTTTGTTCACTTTTTATACACTTATCACAAATGCACACTTCGTTTGAAACAACAATCTCTCTAAACTCTCCATTGTTCCACTATTTATACCGCTGGAGAAAGGTCTAGAAGATTATAGATTGTTTTAGAAAGTGCTAGAGCTCGCCGCCAGCGCTTCCTAGCGGCTACTAGGAGAACTTGAGGAGCCTGCTTTCTCTCCTAGATGGCACCAGTGGCTGCGTTACAATATTGATGTGTTTAAATACTCAATTAATAGAAAATTTCACATAGCGATTTTTTTTCGTTCGCTATATAATTTACAGTGCGTAGCGTATTTATATTGTTTATGTCCAAAAGCTAAAAATATTTACACTATTATTGTAAAATTAACGGAGAATTTGTAAAGGACGATAATGCTTGAACTTGTTTGAACATGCATATACTTCTCTGAACAGAATAGCATTAGCACGCGAACTATATGTCTACTTCTGGGGCGACGTAATTGCTATAGCGGGCACTGGCTGATTCATCTAATTGCCATTAATGTTACTATTAAAATAATTAATTAAATCTTAGAAAACTTGCCAGTTAAAAAAAAGGAATATGTGAATTTCAATTTTATAGAGTGCATCACTCACAAAAATTTTTTTCTAAACAATCATGTAAATTTAAAATTTCAATTTAGATAAACTAAATTAGAAAGTTGAATTTATAGAAAATTCAGTCATTTTTTTTTTTTTTCTAAAGTGCTATCATAATGGATTATACAATTCTAAAATCTAAACAAAATTATTAAGAAATAAATACGAAATTTACCTAAATTCCGAAATTCAAGAAAATTTGTAAACCGGAAGTGCGCTTTTACTGAACCTTTTTTTTTTTTTTTCAGTTTTCACGATTTTCTCCATTAAAAAACACTGACAAATTTCATTAAATTTGATATGACTAAATCTTACTGCAGTAAGAGAAAGTTGTGTGAGTGTTTCACAC
>JAAEAF010003349.1:133378-153298 GCA_011037195.1 Triatoma infestans | reverse complement strand
GTGTGTTGTGTATGTATGTGTATGTGAAACAGCATAGCTCAAAAACGAAAAACCGTAGAAAGTTGAAACTTGATATTACGTTTAGGTATCACCATGGGATCTGACGGTGCGTTATGTGTCAATATTCCTCAACCGGAAATACTACTTTAATAGTTGTTTTTTTAACGTTTTTGCAATTTTCTCAAAAATGGCTCCGAAGATTTTCTTTAAACTTGGCATTAATGCAAATACACATACAAAGAGCTTACAACTTCTATTTGAAACATTTCTCCAGGAAAATTCATTTAAGGGCACTTCTGGGGGAGGGGTGGGGTAGGTTTTCATCTTACTGCTGTTTCAGTATATTAGACAATTCTGTCATCTAAATAATGTTAATTAGAATTAAATATGTTGTTGAAATTCCGAGTTTGAAAAAAAAATAGATAACCGGAGTGCGTTTTTACTGAAATATAATTTTCAGTTTTCTGGTATTTTCTCGAAAATGGCTCCAACGATTTTCTTTAAACCAGAGTTGTTAACTATACATATAAAGAGCTACAACTTTTATTTGAAACTTTTCCCCTGATAAATTCATTTAAGGGGACTTTTGGGAGAGGGGGGTTATGTTTTTCTTTAAAATGCTATCACAGTTGATTATACAATTATGTCATCCAATTGCAATACCTAGGAATTGAATATATGACCCAACTTCCGAGTTTTCAGAAATAGTAAAACGGAAGTTATTAGACAGTGTTTTCACTTCGACGAATTCATTGCAAATTTGGTAACACTCACTATAAAATTTGCTCAATTATTAATTTTGACTACTGGAGTAAAGGAGACACAGTTGTGTGAGTGTTTCGCACCAGATTTTTTTTTTTTAATTTAAGGCGCGTCAACATCTATGGTCACTAGCACTGCCGGCCTTTTCTCGTTTCAGACAACACTCGTACCATCACCGGACAGTAAGCTGTAGAGACTCCTGGGAAGAAAAAATCTAAGGCCTTAACAGTTGGACTCGAACCCGGATCCTCCGCATGGGAGTCCAGTACGCTAACCACTTAGCTATTCCCTTCCCCTTCAAACAAAAAATAAAAATACAATTGTTTTACTTTCTATAAATGTTTAGTACTTTCTTTTAGTGCAGAAAGTAGAAGCATTGTTGCGTGTTTGCATAGCTCTTGACTCCAGCTTATATGATTGGATTATTGCTTAGAAGTTTAGATAATATTCATTGATTTGACACCAAGTTGATTTGAGGTCGCATTTTTTATAAGTTCAACAACATATTAATTTGAACGTGTGAAAATACGTATATTAGTATCGGGACTAGTGATATACCCTGTTTTTATAAAAAAAATAAATATATAATAAGCAAATCGCACAGCAATCGCACAACAAGTGAAGCTCTAAGAAAATAGAATATGTTGAACATATTGCCTCTCCGGTTAAAAAAATACACTCATAAGTAAACATTAATAAAAAAACATATTATTAAATAAATAAAGTGCGTTGACTTAATTATATATTAATTCACCTGACTAAATGATATCTAAAATATAGTGCATAGAGCAAACAAAAAAAAAAGTGCGTTTTCATAATTTAAACTATTTAAATTGTTATATTGTTGATTTTTTTAATGTAAAATAAAATGTTTTGGGGCAATTTAAATTCCTAGCAAAGCAAGAAAAAGCAAAATGAAATAAATTACTTCGAATATGATAGAATTTCCCAAAATTGGAGAGAATAGTTTAAATTTTTATCTAACGTTCTATATTTTTGCTTTGCCTTACTGACAAGAGGAAAAGTATGGAATCGCGTTCCAGTCAAATTTTCTGTAACAGCAAGAGAGCAAACAGCAACCAAAGAGAGCAAGAGAATCTCAACCACTCTCTCGGACTGGAGTGGGAGAAGCTGTATAAATATAGCGATGGACAGTCCATAAACATAGTTCAAGAAAGTTGAAATCAGTTCAGTATATCGAATCGGTACGTGTCATTCTCATACCACTCTAGCTTAAACATACATCCATTGTAAAGTCCAGGCAGTCTAGATCTATTTATTAATATATCAGTTACCCAAGTCTTCTTCTTAACTCATCAAACAAAACCAATTATCTCCATCCAACACATTTATTATATTCAGCAAGAGAGCGAGCAGCAACCAAAGAGAGCAAGAGAATCTCAACCACTCTCTCGGACTGGAGTGGGAGAAGCTGTATAAATATAGCGACGGATAGTCCATAAAAAGACAGTTAGATACAGTTGAGGACAGTTCAATGCAGCCAATCACTACGTGTCATTACCCATTTACCACTCTACCTTAAACATTCATTCATTGAAAAGTCCAGGCAATCTGTGTCTATTTATTAATAGATCAGTTAACCAATATTAACCAACTCTTCTTCTTAACTCATCAAACAAACCCAATTCTCTCCACCTAACACAACCATTATATTTTCGAAACTGAGTTCTCATCGGAAATGCATGTTTTAAAGTCTTTTGAGTTCGAAAAAAACTGTTTTTAACAAACGTTCTGTATACAAACAAAATATCTCAAAAACGAAAAATAATAGCAGAAAGCTCAAATTTCTTATCTCGTTTATGTACTATCGCCACATGTGACACGTAGGTTACAGGCAAAATCCACTAACCGAAAGTGCGGCTTTACAAAATGGATTTTTCACGATTCTCTTAAAAAACCGCTCTCACGATATTATTTAAACTTTGTACATTATCTACACAGATAAATAGCTATCACTTTTATTTGAAACATTTTTTGGGGGAAAATTGATGTTTTGGTAGATTTGGGAGGGCAATGCGTAAAGCTTACATAGTACTACTTCAGTACAATATATGGTTCTAACACCTGTATAGTATTTATACATTCGAAGTATTAGAGGATTTCCAAATTTGTTTATGTGTGTGCAAAAGCTAAGCAAGAGAGAGAAAAAGAAGAAAATATCTCAAAAACGTAAATTACGCAAACTCAAACTTGATCTACAATTTAGGTATACCGTGGAATCTCAAAACAAGGTTTACTAAATGTTTTTTTTTCCAATTCTACAAGATTTTTCTCGAAAGTGGCTTCAAACATATTGCGTTAAAAAGAAAATCGTTAAGATTTTATACTAACTATTTAACCTATTATAATTTATTTGAAATATTGTCCAATAGAATTGATTTTTGAGAAGTTTTTAAGGAAAGCTTTCTGTAGATGTTTTCTACCAGCATAACTTCTGAACAATTTATGGTTCTAATACCTATATTTTCAGGTTTCACCTTAATACTTTGGTAAAATTCCATGAAGAAAATCCAGAACCAAAAATGGCGTCTTTACTGAATGGTTTTCTGAGAACTTTATAATTTCTATTTTTTTTTTTCACTTGTATTTTTTTATTTAATAATAATAATAATAATAATACTCTTTATTTTACGTTCAATACATATTTTCATAATAAATTAGAGTGCCAGAAAAGGATCTATAACTCTGAGATTCAAAATAAAAGAGTAAGCACGGCTATTTCAATATTAGGAAATGGACGAACAAAAAACCTAATATAAAATAAGATTAAAAGAGAATTTTAGATAAAAACTTAGCTACTTAAAGTATACTTAATTCTTTTATGTTTGTAATGAATATTTACATTATACACACACCTATATTTTTAATTAAATCATTGTTACTTATTTCTGAATTTAAAGAAAAATCTTTCTGTCGCTTGTTTTATGACATCTTTAATGAATGGTAAACCATTGTGTTCGTGGAGGGAACTAATCGGTGTGTATCTAGGAGAATCTGTAGTGAATCTCAGAAACTTAATTTGGGTTTCTCTGAAGTTTTAGCATATTGGTTGGACATGTAAATTTTTGTATTTACCTAACGTAATTAAATATGATTATTAACACCACTCTAACTTTTAAAGTTGCCACGGCTTAATGCCGATTTTTTTATATATTCTAAAGTAAAACAGTAAAACAATAAAGAAGAAGTAAAACAATAAATGGTTATTATTATTATTTTCTTTTTTTAAATAGAGCCTTGATGAAGGCCAAGAAGTTGGTCGAAATGTTGGCCACCAAGCAGTTGAAGTACTTTTTATCAGCTGCCGATCCCTCAATAAAAGAGAAAAACCAAGAAATTAATTAGCACAGCAATCAGACAAATTCATAAAACAAAAAAAATATATAAATGTTCTGACGTAGAAAATTATAGAAATTATTTAAACAATGTAGGGCATGGTAATGAGACATTTTAGTATAGAATTAATTACTACTAGACAATGGCAAGGCTTTGTATGTTAGCTAGAGAGATCTTTGTGTGTCTATTCCGAGAGAAAGCAAATGTAAGGAAGCAAAACAGGAAAGGAGGGCGGGTATGGATATGGAGTGGTCATATGGTAGCGACAGATGAAGCCATCTGATTCTACCTGAAGCTGACATCTCTTGTCTTCAAACCCTTTCTACATACCACTTAATACCCGGCAGTATTCTCTATAACTATTCACTTGGCAATGTTATTTCACTTCTTCTTTTACGCCTACATTTGAAAGATATGTCTTTCTCTGAGGTTTATATCATTAAAAATATATAGAATTCAATTTTATTTGAACGTTACTCGATAGAATAGAAATTGTAAGTTGCAGTTCCATAGATAAAGCATTAGCTTAAATTGAATTATACCTTAATTGACCTTTATAAATTAAAATTTTTAATAAAAGTAAAATCTTTTAAAACTTATCATCACAATACTGCCTCATAATTGGAATAAATGAAACTGAAAACAAAAAATCGTTTTAGTCGTTTTGGAGTTCTAGCCAATGCTTCTAATTTATTCTAATATTACGAGGTGGGAGAACCATACATTACAGCGTTGCCCAGCTTGACGTTGCTGCACCCACAGAATCCTAAAAAAAATCAATTTCTCTGAAAAATGCTTCAAAAATAACAGAAAGGTGTTTTTGAGAAAATCGCGGAAAACTAAAATAAAATAAAAAAAGAAAGAAATTATTCCGTAAATGCGCACATCCGGCTGATGGATTTTGACCATACCTTGTTGTCAGAAGCAATGTCAGAACGGGATATTAAGTTTGATGTTCCTGCGATTTCTCATTTTTGAGAATTTTTAATTTCTACTTCCGGGAAAAACTAAAATTTCGAAAATTTGACGCAATCACAATATGTACTGAGAGAAAGTAAAAAAAAAAAAAAAAAAATGTCACAGATAATCGAAGTTGCAATAACCAAATGTGAAAATCCATGTACTGATGGATGCATTCCTGAGGCATCTTGCGATGACGCAGAACGGTTAAGGTCCGATGAGGATCCCAATGGAACCTTCCTGGGCTAGGCGATCTGCCGCTTCATTGTCCCTGTGACCTGAATGCCCGGGTATCCAAACCAGAAAAACCTTATTACGGCTACTAACTTTCCTGATACCTAGCAGGCCCGCACCTCTGGAATTATATGCTCCCCATCTCCTTATTTCGGCGGGTTAAATAATAATTGCAACTAGATCCGCCTGAATGAATGTGGATAGCCTTCCCAGTCTTTCCGAGATGTTACATCTCGGATAGGCCCCGTACAAGCCGGCTCCCACTCCATCCTAGATCCATCCATGTACCACACAGATACGCTTGAAATTGGCGGCCCGTTCTTTCATGCCCTTTGTCCAATATCAAGACTTTGAAGGGTTTTTGAAAGTCCTATCTAGAAGTCATTGTATTGGATACGGAATATATATAGTGCATGAAGCTGGGCTCCCTAATATTGCACATATAGTGCACAATAGGAGATTATATTTAACGAATTAGCCGACCAACTGGCCAGGGACGGAGCGAGTACTCCCTTCTGTGGGCCGGAACCTGTTCTGGGAATAGCCAAAAGCATGGCGAGGGCGTCTCTGAGAGAATGGACTCGGTGAGAGCATAATCGTCACTGGCGGCTAATTACTGGGGCAAAACACGGCAAAATCGTCATGCCAGAGCTGTGTAGAAGAAGAACCAGAGACACCCTGGGTCTAAGCAGATATCATTTCTCTGATAACAGGCCTGTTTACTGGGAATGGTAGGTTCAAGAAATATCTGCACAATGTGGGATTGGTGGATTTAGTGCCCTTGTGCAGACTGTGTCAGGAGGAGGAAGAGACGGCCTCTCATCTTCTGTTTGTTGCAATGCAATCGGCAGATTGCGGTACGAGGTCTTCGGCACGTTGAGACCGGAGGAAATCGTACTCCAAAAGGACTGGTGGGGAAGGTTCTGGACCTCATGAAGAGGGGGTGCTTCCTCTATTAGGTTTCGAGGGGTTGGCACAATAAGCCTCAATGGGAGGCTGCAGTGCCTGGGTTTGAGTCCCCCCCTGCGTCATTCTAATTCTAATTCTAGTACACAATAACACACTAATAATGTCTAAGAGATATTCTTTCCTTAAACCTCATTGGGGAGAGTATTTAAAAAACAATAAAAATAAGAAGTAAAATTTCTATCACAAATTTGATTTTTAGGTTTCTAAATAGGAAAAAAAAATATTTGAATTTTTCGATTTTAAACAATGGATGAACATTGATTTGAAACTGTGGTAAGCAGAATGCATCAGGGGTCATGTGGAAACATCCATAATTTCAGTCATTTCTACTAAATTTTTAGCGGAAAATGTGTGAGGTAAACTGATCGCATGACTGAAGGAACTAATCGTACAGCTACATTTAACTAAAATTTTCATTATTTAAAGCAAATCATTACAATTTGATCTCCTTAATTGAAATGAAGATTAATATTTCAGGGAAAAAAAATTATAATTTTTTTTATTTGTTGAGTTTAAAAACTCTTTTTGTTAATCTGATAAAGAAAATCTTAAATTTTTGTGTAGATTTATTCAACCAGTAAATATTAAAATGAATCTAAGCCAACACATTAATAAACAAAAGTAATTAAAATAGAAATATTCTCATTGTGATTTTCATGGGCCATTGTTTCTAAAAGTAGATTTATCAACACTTCTTATAAAGTTCTTTCTTGTAATAATCATCATCAGTACACTTAGATATTCCTCTTGGTAATTATGGTAATAATACAGACTCATTATCCATCAACAGTATTATAGTATTCTTAACTAATATTACTGTCATTTATCCAAGGTTGGTTTTTCAAAAATATGTTTAACCCCTGGCATGCCCTTAACATAATTTCATCAAATTTTTCTTTGAAACGATCAATATGTTAGCAAATTTTTGTCCATTATCTTCACTTTTTCTTTAATTTATAGAAAACTTTATATGTAAATCGGATTATCGTAAGAGTGAGATGGAACAAGGACCATGAAGGTGTATGAAATGTTATTTGGTTTGATGTGTTGTAGAGTAGTTAGTGGTAGCTTAGGTAGCACGAGTGGTTTAGTAAAAGGGCTTGTAAGTATATATCTTTAAGAGAGAAGTATCAGAAATAAGAAACTAGTCACCGCTGCTAACAATAAATATATTCTAATAAAATAATAACTACAAGTTATTTGCAAGATATTATAAAGTTATTAATATGCACTGATGCTAAGAGAGTGAAAAACAAGTGTTCTGCTTCGGTGTCTACAACCAACTGTATTCTTGTTAGAAAGCAGAACGCAGACGGTTCGAAAGAATGCCTTCTCTTACAAAACAGTTGGCCAAGTGGCATTGTATTAATTTAACGGATTCTTATGCCTTTGTCTCCCCTAATAGCAATGACCTTAAATTACAGTACCTGACTCCTTTTCACTGCACTAAGATACATTTAAAATATTAACAAAATTCTATTTTTCAAAACTATTATTTTCTTTTATTTCGTTCTTCTACTACATGTACTTTTTTTTATAAACAATTAGAACTATAATATTATACGAAATATAAGGATTATACTTTTTGCGATATTGCAATTTTGAGAAAAACTGGACCATAATATGCAAATAACACATACAGACATTAACAAATATTAAATATATACCACACACACATATACACAAATAAAAAAATAATTTTTTTATTTATTTAAAAGACGTAAAAAATAATCCGAACTCATACGTAATATTTCCTATTATTTATAAATAATAGAAAAAAAAACCTAATTAGAAATATTAATCTAATGAAAAATGTTTTTCATAAAATCATTTATACAAATCTCTACTTGAAAAACTATAAATTGTGAGTATAAATGCTGTAGCGAGTTTCAATTTCAATATCCCATCGCGACCATTTCCTAAGATTACAATATTTATATAGGTAGCACAAAATTCAATGTAAGAATGTTTGATAAATAAATAGAGAACTATTTAAAATCCTGTTAACAAATCCCTGGATGTACAATAAAAGGAATTCAAAATAAATAACAAAAAAAAAAAAGAAACCTTATGTGAATAGTGGTAACAATTGGAAGTTTAACCTGCACAAGAACTAACCAATGGAGGAGAAAACTATAGGATCACATAGGAAACTAATTCAATTTGTCCACCGTCATTGTGAAATAGATCGCCTTTACGTTCCCAAAGAAAACTTATCTAGCAATGCGATAGAGCGGAAAAACCAATTTACATCTGATACTCAAAACAATTTAAACTGATCCCCCTGGATAGTTGGTATGTGTATTTATATAATATAATAGACATTAAACCACATATTGTAATAGTTTAGATGTTTTATAATTTTATGGCTGGCTAAATTTTTAATGTAATTAAACCTTTAAGATAAAATGTATGCTATTTGCCTGCCAATCAGGAATAGAAAAGTGAAAAATCAAAGGATGATGAAATGGATAATTAAATAAACAAAATATATATTTTAAGTTCAAGTGCCCTCTAGAATTAAATATGGTCTTTACTCAACAGGTGCGTAGTTCATATGTAAATGCGACAATGCGAGTAAGAATGAACACAAAGTTCAGTCAAGAAAATTCTTTATGATGAATAGATCATGTCCAAGACTGCGCTTGATAGAATGGTGTAAGTGGGATACTAGAACCCTAAACGGGTTTGATTGCCTGATATATATTGCAGGCTGCTGCCTTCTAGGAAGATGAAAATAGATCAGAATAAGTAAGAAATTTTCTTCTATAAATGTTTATGACGGATTTGAGTGGGAGTAGTTGGATAGCCCAAGAACTTCAGTAGTTTTCATGATTAGAGAAATGTAAGATACGAGAAATGAATAAAGGACAACATCAAAGATTTTCGGGGCGGCTGTTGGTGTAGTGGTTATGAGCATGGATTTTTAAGTGGGAGGTCCCCCAGTTCGAGTCCCAGCGTATAACTACTAAATTTTATATTAGTTTAAAAAATGTTAATGGTACAGTAGTTGCTTCCGCTTCCGTCCACGACACCTAATTTGGTAGTTAGACGGTAAGCTAGCCTGAAAAAAAGGTTTTACTTTACATTACTTTACTGCACATAGGAGATTTTTTTTCATTAATAGACAGCTTAATTTTGTGATCAAAGTCCGGTTTCGGACTGTTCAACCTTCATCCAACATTATGACGTATTTGTAAACGATATGATAGCACAGAGCAAAATAGTTTACACACAATCAAAGCAGGTCTGTGTTATCACAACTGTTTGGGCAAGAAGTCCTGATGTAGGGTAAACGCCCGAATCCGATTGATGATATCAAAGTGAAGCAGGCTGTCAAGGAAAAAAAAAAAATCTGATATTTTTCTAGCTCGGCGGATCCAATCACACAATAAAGAAAATATGTTATAATGGAATAAGTTCGGTGATTAGTTTTATAGGGGGAAAAAGAATCTATGAATGGGCCAAGGCTTGCCAGACGGCGTGTGTTAAGCACGTTCCTTGCCATTTATTTGGACTTTCGCTACCTAGATGCTCTACCAACCATAGCTTCCATCTTTTTCTCACGGGGTCAACACCAACTTTACCCTTACTGGAATCGAACCCTCAATTCTCGCACCAAAGGCGAGGGTGCTAGCCACTAGACCAACGCTTTTATAAGGGATATTTAAGATGTATTTAGCAGACCAATCAGTTCATCAAATATTTATATTCAAATGATTTCCTTTGCAAATTGCAAACCTCTCACATTTATTTCAAACATTTTCCACAAAAAAAAAAAATGTTAGGCAGTGGTGAGGAATTTGCAGCGTTAAATTTCAAGTTTGTATTGGTTTAATGTTTCAATGTATTAGCACGCTCTTCTGGGCTACAATCTCTAATTGTGTGTTGGTAGTGAGTACTTGTTTCCACCACAACGTCTACATTTATGTTACGACAAATATGTAAAATGTGTATTTAAAGAAAATTTGTAGTTTTATATCAGAAGTAAGAGGAAGTCAGATTTTATTACTTTATTACTTTCGCTTTGTTACTGTCTCATTGTGATATCAACGGCCGGAAATCGGGGATTGTGATATTGACCTATTACAAGAAATCACAAATAGACTATTCAATACTCACCTCAAAAAAATAAATAAATAAATTGCATTCATTGTTAATTACGTGAGTTCTACTAATTACGCTAATTGAATTTAATAATTTAAATCCATTGAAAATTGCTGCTACACTACCATTGAGATGAATTGTATTAAAACTTTATTAATAAATTATTTTTAAATTTATGTACTAACTACTACAATAACAAAATGTGTATACAATTCTAATAACATTAATTAATATAAATTAACCGAATTTAATCTAAGTTTAAACTGTTAATTAAATATATTTTATTTATTTATAAATACAACATTGTTTATAATATTATTCATATTTTGAAGAATTACATTAATAATATTTGTGATGAACAGCTTTGGTTAACTACTTTATGAATAAAATAAATAAACACATTAAATTATAAATTCCATTAAATATAATAGACTATTTAAATAATATATGCAATTATTGCAATAAAATATTGTAGAAAATGATTTTGTGTATTTATCTTTATTTTTTTTATATTATTATTATTTTCACAGCTATAGAATTAACTGTAACCAGTTAAAAATGATCATTAAATAGAAAATAAAAATACCAAATACGTTTAATCCTTTGTAAGTTTGTTTCTCAAGTTATTTTTTTCAATTGTTTTTGTTTGTTTAACGCTATACAATATATATATTTTTTTTTTGTTTTTTTTTTTTATGAATACATACATAAACTATCACTTTTATTCATAACATTTTTAGAAAAATCGATTTTAGTAAAGTTTTAGTATAGCTGCGATATTAGCCTCACACCTAAACATTATAGTAACGTACTGTTAGGATAGAGCGGGTGTTGGTGTAGTGGTTATGAGCATGGACTTGTAACTGGGAGATCTTCAGTTCGAGTACTGCGTATAACCAAATTTTATATTCGTTTAAAAAATATTAATAGTTAAAGTAGATACTTCCGCGCCCCCATTAGCAATTACCTATTTGGTTGTTGGAGGAAAATTTCATTTCTATGATTTACATTAACTGCAACGGGAGAAAGTCGTGTAAACAAATCAGATTTTTATTTTAAATAATTTTGTTGAACTATCGCTCAAAAGTGAATTTAAAACATGAGTGAGGAATATCCATTAGAATATTTGTCTGTAAGTATGGTGATAACAAAAATCGTATGTTTGAAGTGTACATAGACTTTGTTGCTACCGTAAATTTATATATAAAGATGAATTTGATGATAAACCAAATTAAATAATAAAATTCAAGAACTACTGATAACCTATATGTCGTAATATTTGAGATTTAAGATAGTTGTGGCTGTTTAATTTACTCCTTGTAATAGCATTGAATGTCAGCGATGATGATAGCGGCTTCATAGCGGGAAGATTGCCATTCTGTTTAGTATCAGCATACCCGGGTACTTTGAAGTTGGGTGTAAAGTTATAGGTGTGTTACTAGAGTCTATTTTACTAATTATACAGATTATCTACTTGTGTTAAAACCTCTCGCATACGGTGGCTATAAAGAGGTAACAGTATTGCATGTATCTCCATTACTAAAGGTTGGTATTCTGTTGGTTGGCGCTTAGTTGCTTGTTTAATGTGGTGTCCCGCTGGTATTTCGCTTAAATAGATGAGAAACTCTCGGTAATGCTGTTTACATAAAGTACACATTCTTGTTTTAAATTAAATAGAAATTAATTTATTACATCTTGCAATTTCCTTGTTTTATTATCTAGGAAATGCTTTTATGAAAATAAAAGTAAGTGTCACTAAATAGAAGCAAAACTTTTATTGGATTTCTTATTAATTTTGCTTAGTCTCATGAAGAAACAATCCAATGAAAAAATCGAAATGAAGTTTAATCGCAAATACCAACATCGCAAGTTTCACGATTACTAAAAATCTGATGTGAAAAACTCACACACACACACGTATGACTGTAATACGACTTCCCTTTTTTTTTTTTAATTATTATTTAAGACGCGTTAACATCTATGGGTCATTGGCTCCTGGAGCTTCTCAGTCCAGTGCCGGCCTCTGGCCACAAATATTGCATTTTCTTTAGAACTGAAGTTGTTACTTAAAACAGAGATATTGGGTCTCTAGCGAAAGCTAGAGGTATTTACACGATTAAATTATATTCACGAAGGCAGACAGTATCAATAACAATAACAAAAGCCAAATAACATTTGAAATCTTCCTGATTCCTTGGAAAACGCTGAAAAAAATGTTTCCAAAAGAAATCAAAGGCATTTATGTTATAGGAAGTATACAATGTTTAAAAAAAAAAATCGTTTTAGCCGTTATAAAGAAAATCGCGAAAAAATAAAAAACATTTATAAAGACCCACGTGCGGTTGAAGGATTTTTAACCGAAACGTTCCTGTAAGATACAATGGTATTGGAAACGATATAACAAATAGGGCTACTCATTTTTGAGATATTTTGTTTTCACATATAGAAACAGGCCATTCGCTAAAAACATTTTTATCGTACTCAGAGGGCTGCAAAATATGTGTGTATATATCCAGTGAAACTTCGCAATACTTACTCTTATAACCAGTAAGAGAAAGTAAAAATAAGGTAAGTAAATGTGCGATATAATGGATGTGAGAAGTAGAGAGAATTATAGAGAATACATTCAGGATTGAGATTCCAAATAAACTAGATGATATAATGAACACTGTATAACAAATAGAACACACAAACTGCAAGGACTTTACAATTAAATAGAAGTTAGGTAACGAGAGAATAATAAAGAGACAGACTGGCTGAGTGATGAGAAGGTAGGATATAGGTTGCTGACTGAATGTAAGTTGTGAAACCGTCCTAAAACTATCTTGACTGTTCTATTGTCGCTCTATATATATTAATCGAATTCTTCCTCTCTAGTCTAGTCTCTAGGTGGGGAGTAACTAACTTCTATTCATTTAATGTCTGCTTCTTCGCTCTTCGTGTCCTATGAATCTTTAATGAATCGGATCCCATTACCTGCGAGTATGTTTGGGAGATATAATTATTAGTGTATCCATTGTTAATGAGTTTGAACAAAAATCTCATAATAAAAAAACTGCAGCAATATAAAACTTGAAATACACATTATGTACCGGCCTGGGATCTGACACGAAGTGACGGTCAAAAATCCGTTAACCGGCAGATGTTATTGTTTCGGTGGTTGTTTTCTGTTGTTCGCAATTTTCTGAAAAATTATTTTTTCTTACATTTTGCATTCTAACCAAACATAAAGGACTCAAGCAATTTCTCCGAAATGCTGCTGAAAATAAACGTGCAATCGGTAGTGCCACTTTAGTGAATGTTTTTTTTTTTTTTCAGTTTTGTGATTTTCTCAAAAACCGCTCCATATATTTTCTTTAAACTTTATATATCAACCAAACCAAATAGAAAGGGCTACAACTTTTAGTTTAAACATTTCTCCGGAAAAATACATTTAATGGTACTTTTTGGGGAGAGGTGAAGTTAGGTTTTCCTCTAAAATGCTACTTCAGTTTATTACACAATTTTATCATCTAAATAATATTAATTAGAATCAAATATGTTGTTGAAATCCAGAGTTTAAAGAAAATCGAATGACCGGAAGTGCGTTTTTACTGAAAAGTATTTTTCAGTTTTCTGCTATTTTCTCTCAAACAGCTTCAACGATTTTCTTTAAAATAATTATATAAACTACCCATAGAAAGAGCTACAAGTTTTATTTGAAACATTTCTCCGGATAAAGTCATTCAAGGGGGATTTTGGGGGAGGGGTGGGATTATGTTTTTCTCTAAAGTGCTATCTGTTTCTCTAATGAAATAAATAAAGTGCCAAAATTCCTAGTTTAAAGAAATTAGTAAACCGGAAGTGCGTTTTTATTGAACAGTATTTTCAGAAACACTAAGTATTTCATTAAATTTGTCATATTAACTATAAAATTTGTTAACTGCAGTGTATAAAATTTGTAAAATTTATTATAAAATAATTAAAACTGCAGTAATGTCTACAAAAGAAAGTCATATGAGTGTTTCACACCGGTTTTTTTCATTTTTCTATGCAGTTAGTCAATCCCTGTCAAATTATATGAATTGTTTAATGAATACTCAAAAATTTAGACTTAAATAAATTGGACGTGGTTAAACTTCTGAGTACAACATAATCCGATTATCTTAACAGGCAGTTTACTTAATAATTATTTCAGATATCTGATTAGTTTACAACAGACTAACTGAAAACTTTGTTCTTAAGTACATGAATGTAAAATTGAGTGTTTATTTCACGCTAAGAGAACTTGGTGGTGCAATACAGTTTCTGATCTGATACAGTGGATTATAAGAAAAAATGAACTATATATTAATATATAATGCATGTAAGTAAGTAATGGGGCATTATTCCAAGAAGTTCGAATAACAAATGACCAGTAAACTTTTTTTAATCCTTATTTTTTTATTCTTCAAATTGATATAAATACACAGAGCGAAACACCTATACTTTAATACCTTTATCATGGCTTATACTAGCCAACCTTGCATCTATGTGTATTACTTATACAAATAATTTGTGTTAAAATAATTATTTGGCATGAACAGTCGTACATGGCATGCCAGTTATGCCCAGCCTTCCGGGTGTGAACTCACCGCTTAACACTTTCTAGAAAATTCTATGCCCAATGGTAGAAACTGCTTGAAAAACCGTCCACCCGATTTTGCAAAAGCATTTCACAAAAACTAGCACAAAATATCTTACTTTTTTTATATGTAAAGAATGTACTCGTATATGTTACGTGTAATGCTAGAAAAGCGACTAAACCTAGGTTTACGTGGATTTGCTTAGGATTACTATGAGATCTTTGGGTAAAGTCCGAAAAATAATTAAAATGAATTCTAATTCGGAGTTTATCCATATACACACCAAGGTTTACTCAACACTGACTCGGTAATGTTAGATTAATTACTGAAACAAAACAAACTATAGAGGATTCACTTTTATTGAATGAGCTCTCAAGTAAGCTGACAAAACACTGTTTGGTTTACTGAATATAAATACTTAAAATATTATGAATTAGAATATATTATGACCAAAATTTGCAAAACTAACAGTATATGACAAAAATTCACAAAATTTACAAAAAGGTTTTGAAAGGCATGTCAAAGTCTACATAATGAAATGTTTTAACAAACTAGCATAAAATAGTACGTTTATTTACGACATTATAACTTCTTATTTATTAAAACAAGACAAACAATAGTGACACTTCGAATTGCCAGTTTTCCCTGCAGCCTTACTTACGCCACTTATTGTAAGATTTGGCTTCTTTTGCACTTTTAACAGAGTAATTGTTTGCAAATACTGTTAGTTATTGAAATAAAAACAATTAGAAAACAGACTATACTCCTGATTTTTTTGTTAAATGCTCTCGAAAAGTCGCAAGTGCTGTCGGTTTGGCCATCATTTTATTACTGGCAGGAGCAGCGCAGTAACGAAATGTGCAACACCTAACATTACCTAGACAACGTTGGCTAAACCTAAATGTACGATAGGTAAACTCCGAATTAGTTTTCTGGTTCGAGTAAGGCATGCTGCCCATAGATTTTTCTCTTCGTAGAAGCTTCTACAGCTCATTGCCAGATGGTGGGCAGTGTTGTCTGTAACAAGAGCATAGAAAACACCCGGCAGTGCATTGAGAAGTTCTCCCGAGGGGGGGGGGATGCGCAATAGAACTTTCAGTTGGCAGGCACCATACCCTAAAAAAAATCTAATTTACGCTACAATACTCGACTAATATCGGATATACTTGGAGTATCTCAGCAAGTGTAATTTCTCATTTGCACTTTCTTGCTTTTGTCAGCCGTTTCGATCATAGCTTAAGCGAAAAGATCCTGTCGAGATTCCGTTTGTGATTCGCTGCTAAAGTGCCACACAAATCTTACAATGGAAATAAAATGGTCCCTCTACGACTATAATACTCGAAGAGTATCATGGAGAAAACCAGCAGAACTTACGTTATCAATATCTAACTGCGGTTTGATACATATATCATAGACTAGTGTTGAAGTACGTTTACAAAAAATTCAATAAAGAATTTAGAAATTATGTACATTACTTTCTGATCAACCTTGGTTAGATTAGATTCTATGGGGATTGGCTATCAAGCCTACACCGCCGCGTAGGTTAATATGGCAGCCACAAGTTACCTTTCCAGTTCTGTCTGTTTAATTAAACGTAGGAGTGACTCCTGACGGAGCCTGAAGAGTGACTCCTGGGTGATCTTTGAAGGTACCTACCAGTTAGAGACCCTCTCAAGTCCTGTCTGTGTTGATCAACCCTATAAAATACAATACCCATTCCAACTTCGAAGGTAATTTGTCAGATAGAACTGTACAATGAAAGAAGTAATGTCACCGGGGTGCTTTTTGGTTGCACTGTTTTCTTTGCTTGATAGTAATAGCAGTAAATGTAATATTCAATAAATACATTGAGAGGTAGAAGTGTATATAAATTTTAATGAGCCTTGATCTGTCTAATTAATTCCACTTTACTAAAATGCTGAGAACCAAAAGGTTTAAGAGAAGCTTGAAGATAAAAACACAAAGAAATACGAACTACTTGTTTTTTGTTATCCCTACCAGATGCTTTAGATGAAAAAAAAACAACAAAAAAAAAAAAACAATAAATTAAAGCAGTGTCAGATTCGTTTAATTAAGGTTTTTATTTCTGTAAAATGTTGGTTTTTGTTAAAAGAATGACTTTGCTTGTTCAAGTTATCTGTTTTATACCAAGGTTAAAGTAAAATTAGTTTGTTGGAAGTATTTGGTTTCGTGTGAAAAACTTGTGCCGTGAGTAAATCAATTAATAGAAGAAGTTAGTGGAGAGTGAAGAGTAATTAGTAATGGCGTCTAGTTTACAAGGTAAGAAAGTATATTTTCAGTTGAAATGGTGATCATCCAACCAACAACAACCTTTTGGCTAGCCAACTTGCTATTCGACACCTTGTATGCCGGATATGGGCGAGACTGTTGGTTATGTAATCGATTTATTTATTTTTTTTTTTTGTTTACTTTATGTTTACTATGTCGGCAAACTCCGCCTTGATATTCGATCTTCTCCCTTCTCTTTTAAACAAAGACTAAGAGTTCATTTTTCGCTATCCATTGTTTTGAATACATCTGGCAATAAAGAGACTAGGCTAATAAAGCCTACAATAACAATTTGCATTTTAGATTTAACTCTCGTACAGTTATAATAATATTCCTCTATATAAATTTATGATCAGACAAGAATATTGAGAAAACTAATATTTCTGTTAAATTAAAAAACAAAAATAAGTATAAAATTGTAAAATGTGCAACATTGATATTATGTATATAACTGCATTAATAAATAGATTTAAAAAGAACCGTCCTTGATTACTAAATATTGCATTTTTACTTACTTTCTTTTATTGCAATAAGAGATGTGTTGTGATAATTTGAGGTTGATCGTCGAATTTGAGGTTCCTTGAGAATGGAAAAAGATGTATTGAGAGATTGGTTTGTTCGTATGTATATTATGCAAAAATATAGCGAAAATGTTCAATTCTTGGTGGATGGTATATCACAAGTTAAACTGTAGTTTTCAATGAATTAAAAAAAAAAAATTACCGTGAAGAAGGCAATAATTTTGCCGAAACGTCGGTGAAAATTTGGAAAAAGAGGTTTTTTTTTTTTTGTGACAGAATCTAAACTATTTTACAAGTTCTATTTCTAGTTTATTTTACAATATTAGGTACATAGAATGTATTTTAATGATCTCTGTTCGGTCGCGGCACCTTTGAGGGTATTTCTATTTTTATAACTTGTTTACAGAGTTTGTATTTTAATCCCTTGCTAATCCTAAAACATTATTTCCATGTTTAAACATCGCCCGCCTGGTTCTCAAGCTTACCCGTATTTTCCCACTCTTTTGCTTTTGGTGGTAGGATTGTCGGCGTCTTTTATGTTGCGGGGTTTTGCCCCTTCTTATTTTCCCACATCCTTTAGATTATAGAGATTATAGAGATCTTTATAAAATTGCTTCATTTGCTCGCTAAATTTTGACCAAGGAACTACTCCAAGTTAAGTATCGCGCCTCTCCAGTGCACAAAAGGTTTTCTTGTCATGCTCACCGGCAGAGTGTTTGTTACTTATACTCGTCACACATTAACCTTCAGTTCAGAACTTTAAGTGATAGAAAGTTACAGCATCATTCGCGTCTTTCCACTCAGCTTCTCATATGCTTCTCACTGGCTATCACACCTCTTTCCTGACGTATACATAAACATACGCCACATAGACATACCTCCCTTCTTTCGCTACTTTTATACATTTCTCCCCCGCTCCCGTTATCTCTCTTTCTCTACATCCTCGCCCCTCTTCTCCCTCTCTCTTCAACTGGAACCATTACCAGCTTCCACCGAGAGTATCATCACGCTCGTTACAAGGCAAGTCTCTTCACCTCCATTGTTTATTTTTCATTGTAACTCTGATTCTTCCACACATTTATCGCACCCAGTCAACAAGCGTTCCGCGTTTATTTTCGCATCTAGTGTCTGGTTTACTCCCAGACAATCACTCTTATTATAATTTACGAATTATAATTGGCTACATTTCTTCAAAAATAATGTTTATTAAATTTATAGTTATTTTAATTTTTATATCAATGGGAGAATCTAAATAAAATGACTTTTTTGAGAGAAGCGTGTTCTTCTAGACTTCCAGAACACCTCCAAGATTAATTTTCTTGGGAAAAGTTTCAAACAGAAATGAAATATATGGTAGATGTGAGAAGGAGAGAATTGAGGATGATTTAGGAGAGTAAGAAATAAAGTAGTAGATATGTGAACACTATTATAATGAAGAGAAACACCAACTGCCAGGACTTTGCATTGTTGGATGATTGTGAGAATAAGGTAGCGAGAGAATAATTATTGATAGGGAGACAGACTGGGCTGATTATAGAAAGTAGAATGATGTTGGCGGACTGGTGTTGATGACTTTTCTATAAAAATTGTTCGTCAATAGGGCTAGCTCGCCTCTATCTATATTAGCTAGTAGTTTGGGCTAGGCAATGGGACCCAAATCATTAAAGATTTGGCTCTGAAGAATTAACCTAGTTACTCTCTATCTAGGCTAGACTAGGGTCGCAGATTCTATAAATGTATACACCCGAGCTAGCTCTAAAAGAGAATTTACGACCTACAGTTTTGACGACCAGTTTACATTCAATCAGCAACCTATCATTCTATTTTCTAATACTCAGCCAGTCTGTCTCTTTCTTAGTTATTCTCTCGCTACCTTATTCCCTAACATCTATTAACAGTGAAAAGTCCTCCCATTTTGTGTTTTCTATTTATTATACCAACTGTTCAGCGTATCATCTAGTTCATTTCTTCTTCACCAATTTCTCTAAATTCCATTCTCTTTCCTTCTCATATCCATTGATTCTTATCCTTGGTTCTTTGGATCCTCAGGAATCTTAATGATTTGGTCCCCCATTACAGTTTGTTCTACTATGTATAAGTAGTGAACCAAATTCATT